>PVKE010004033.1:0-25980 GCA_004027555.1 Craseonycteris thonglongyai
AGAGCATTCACAATCTGACTTAAAAACCTAGATTTCTAAACCAGAAGAGCTGTCCTTCCAATGCTGAAAACTTCAAGCTGTGACTTAAATTGATTCACTCAACAAATATTTCTTGACTTTGTCCTGTACACTGTTCTAGACACCATATAGTCAGTAGTAAATGAGCAGATGACCAACACCCTGCCCTCATGAAGCTTGGGTGGATGGAATGAGAGAGTTTATATATTTAAAAGAAAACAATAAAATCAAAATGGGGGCGAGGACAAAGAACAGGTAAACATGTTTTTTTGTTGTTGTTTTTTTCCCCCTAGGTTTGTCACAGAGTAGCCACCAGAGGGCTACCTAATCATACCTGGAAGAGGTAATGGGACAGATACTTTCCACCTCTTCCTTCTTTCTACTTGTGAATTTAACACACTAACATTTGCCATCATGGCTATTGAAATGAATATGTCTAAGTGGAGATAAAGTTTATAATTGGTCTTCGGAGCCTATGAGGAAGCAGTAGGCTCATGCTTTAAGACTGGAATTGAGAATATTATCTCTGGAGCCTTAAATCAGAATCAAATAAATGTGATTGCCAGCCTATCATATATTTGTCTGGAGTTTTGCCAAGGAAAGTTGTTTGTTGCTCTACAAATTATATTCAGTGTTCAAAAACAAAAATACCTGATTAAAAGGATACCTGCTACTGTCTCAGATGAGGTTTCTATCTTTTTTGCCCACAATCTGAACCAAATGTGATTTGTTTTAATTTTTTTGGTTAATGGTGGTAAGTTTAATTTTTGTTTTGTTTTGTTTTGTTTTTGTTATTTTATTAGAAGTGACTACTTTATGACTTAGTGAAGAAGATAGCTGTTTTATAAAGACTGCACAAAGGGACCTTCTGATTTGACATAAACTAGTAGTACAATATTAATTTTACTGACATTTTAATGTCAGTGTCCCTTTTCATTTTACTTCAGTCATTCCCTTGGAAAGAGAACATCCTTTAGTCAAACGGTCCTGATTAATTTTCCCCATGACTGGTCATGAGGTGTCTCTGCCTCCCCCCTTGTATATATGACAAAACTCTATTCTTTAAGTTTAACTTAGATGTTCCTTCCTGCCTCCCTCTTCTTCCCAGGCTGATGAATTACTCCTTCATCTGTGACTTATAGCTCTTCTGTGCTCTGCCCAATGAATAATAAACCCACAGCAACAGAACATTAGAATGAAGGGATTTTAGCAACTCCCTCCCAATTGCCAGATTGGCCTCATCAGAAACGTTGGCAAAACATTTAGACATACAGATTTCTAGGTTCCAGCAACAGATTCAGTAGGCTGAAGTAGAACCTAGGAATCTGTATTTTATAGAAGTCCTTTGAGGTGGTTCTGATACACCTCGTTTTGTAAAAGAGGAAGCAAATGTTGAGGGATTTGTCTCAGGTGATAGAGAGTAAATTGCAAAGTCAGGACTTGGACTCAGTGTCTTTTCACTCAACTACCCTATGTTATCTTCAGATCCCATCTGGTAATGGATTGGTCTGTCATACAGTATCAGTCTGCAGAATCAACCAGGGTACTTGGGGATAGTGTGTGTGTGTGTGGGGGGGGGTAGGGTAGAGGAAAGATTTCTAGATTGGAAGTCAGCTGTTTACCAACCAGATGACCTGGGGATGTGTTGTGACTGCATAGTCTTACTTTCTTGATCTGGAAAATTGGGATAACAATTCCTGCTCTGTGCCAGCCCACAGGATGAGACATATGAGGTCTGACAATTAAGTTCCAGAACTTGCCACTGTGCGCTTATGTTGCCTGCACTGAGTTCAGTAAGGTTTCATAACCTTGGTATATCAGTGTCTCACAGCTGGGTTCATGTCAATGTGTGGTGGTGTCTTGCTGAGTGGTGTTTATTGTTGTCGTTGCACGATTTTGTGTGCCATCGTGAGAATATCAGAGCTTGAACTAGAGCAACAAACAAACATTAAATTTCCTGTTAAACTTGTGGAAGTGAAATCAGGGACATGTTATTCCAAGTTGATGGGGATAATGCCAGGAAGAAAACGACAGTGTACAAATGGATTAAATAGTTTTCTGAGGTAAGAGAATGTATCCCTGATGAAGAGAGGTCAGGACAGCCAGTAATGAGCAGAACTGGTAAAAACATTGCAAAAATTCATCGAATTGTGCATCAAAATCATTGGCTGACTATGCGAAGTGCAGCAGACCAAGTAAATATCAATAGAGAAACAGGAAAATCTGAACTAAAAATCTTGGCATGAGAAAACTGTGTGTAAAAATGGTCCCAAAGAAGTTCACCGATGAACAAAAGCAAAGGAGAATCAAAGTGTGCCAAGACCTTTTGGAGACGCAAGATGATAGTTTGGGCCACATTATCACTGGTGACAAAACACGGGTGCACCAATATAACCCTGAAACAAAGCATCAAAGTGCACCATGGAAATCAGCAAATTCTCCATAACCCCCAAATTCTCAGTCCAAATGAAGAGTCAAAATGGTGTTGATATCAGAGGAATTAGTCATGATGAATTTGTACCAACTGTACTGTTTGGAAGTGCTAAAAAGGCTGTGTGAAAAAGTTAGACAAAAATGACCTGAACTTTTCACCAACAAATCATGGCTCTTGCATCATGACAACGTGCCAACTCACAGGGCACTGTCTGCGAGGGAGTTTTTGTCAGTAAACAAATAACTGTATTGGAACACTCTTCCCTACTCGCCTGGTCTGGCCCCCAATAACTTTTTTCTTGACCAAAAGATAAAGGAAATATTGAAAGGAAGACATCTGGATGACATTCAGGACATCAAGGGTAATATCATGACAGCTCTGATGGCCATTCCAGAAAGAGTTCCAAAATTACTTTGACAGGTAGACTAGGCACTGGCATTAGTGCAGAGCTTCCCAAGGGAGTACTTCAAAGGTGACCATAGTGATATTCAGCAATGAGCTACGTAGCAACTTTTTCTAAGATGAGTTCACAAACTTAATTGTCAGACCTCTCATATATAGTAAAGAAGCATAGTATATACAAAGTTTGATACTCTTCGTGGTTTCAGACATTTACTAAGGGTCTTAGAATGTATCTCCTGAGGACAAGAAAGTACTCCTATAGTTTCTGCTCATATCCTCTCATTGTGGGGGAAACCATCTTGGCACCCATCCACAGCTCCTATCGTCTAAGAAGCAAAATAAGCAGAGCCTACTCATCCTCACCTTCAGGCAAGGCAAACTCTCTCTTCATAAATGATATCAGCCCCTTGACACCACTTTTTTCGGCTATACTACTGTAAAGTAGAAAAATAATAGAGCAAAATGTCAGTGATTGAGAACAATAACACATCACTAATTCAGATTACATGATGAGAAGTTTGAATTCTACTTCCAAAATAACCTTGCTTTCATTCTTTTTAAAAAGCTTTCTAGCACCTAGCACATTACCTCACTAAGAGAGGGTAGAATTCAGGAATACTTTTCAGTGCATGGAGAGCTTAGATTTGAGTGATATAGGTAGTTCTAGACTAAAAAACAAAAAAGCAAAAAAACAGTTATCACTAAAAGTGAGAAAAGATACTGTCTACAAATTAAGAATAAGATATAGCAAAACAAGTCTCTTATTTTTCTGTCAATAAAGTACACGGTGCATAGCTGTATTGACAAGACGTATTGATGTGACTATTATGGTGTCATCAAGGAAGGCTTTGAAGTATAGAACATGAGAAGGAGCTAATGGGAGGGATTGACTTGAGAGACTTTGAATTTTAAGAACAATTGGGCTTCTAATGTATTATTAAATAATGTCCATGGAACACAGAAGATAAACTTTTGAGAACATATACACAGGACCTCTGTTCCTTGGACCTGGAACATTCTAATCTCAAGAGAGAAAATCCCAGTATTATCAGATGGTGGTTGGATGTATTCTGAGTCATAGGCAGGCCTATACGCATGACTACGTCTGAGTCCCAGGAACCCATTTAGGAAACACCTCCCAGATTAAGGTATTTACCTATTTGACCTCTTCTGAGGAGTGCCCCTGCAGGTTCAGAACCCCAAAGAAGTTCATGCCCCAAACCACACCACATCCCTACACCTAGGTTGGTTACGATATATGCCTTCAGTGATCACATGATGGAAGAAAAAAATGTTTAAAAAGAAAAGAGAAAAGGGCTGGCTGTCTGGGTTGACTGAAAAGTTCTCAGCACAAAGCTCCTGGGAGCTTTCTGAGTCTCAACATGTTTCCTTGTAGGTCTGTGCAAACTGAGATAAAAGTGGAGAGTGGGAGACTGCATTTATCCCTTGTGCTTGAAGCAGCTGCTGCTGGCATTGGTGACATTCATTGTTATATAATTACATTGAGCTGGGATTAGGAAGCCACCTGTCTCCCCAAAAGTGTTGCAATTCAGTCACTTGGGGAAAAAAAAAAAAAAAGACTCTCATGAGGGTTTTAATGCCTACTAGACCTGAGAAGACAGATACAACTTAGCCAATGAATGATATGAAATGAAATAGCCAATCAGAATTCTCATTAGTCAGCACTACCCATATCAGTGTTCTTTTTTTGGTGTGTTTGCCACAATGTCATCAGCTATGCAAATATCGCCAAGCTTATCCCTTCAAACTGCAGAACTTTTAAAGGATACGAACATTACCTCTAAAAGTGAATAAAGTGTATTTGAAAAGGCTCTCGTGTCATAACTAACTGGGCTATTAGGCAAAGATCAGATCACTTTCTTAGTATACATGTTCATCCAAAGCCAAGAAAGGATATGCCACTGATTATTAGTAAGAAAAGCTCTAATATAGGGATTTGCCCTCCCTCATATGTCACATACTTTTAGAGTTTAGAACAGTGCTTGGCCCTGGGGAGGTGTTAAATGAATGCTTGCTGGATTAATAACTCTGTCAACATGCTTCTTCCAAGTGCCTACAGAGACATTAAGAAGGAATATGGTGGCAGTAGAGCTGTGTCCACAGGCTCTGGTCCCTCACGTGGGGACAACCTGACAGGAGGAGGATACATGTTATGTTTTTGAGACTTTCGGCTTATCCACTTGGCTGCTGATTGCAAGAGTGTTTTTCTCTCCCCAAAGTGCTTCATTTCTCAGAATACAGTTTCAGGATTCCTGAATTTTTTCCCTCACCAATTGTATTTTCAGCTCTCTGTCTTTTCTCATGATAACCTTTAGTGGATAAATTAGTAATAATAAAAAAATAATTAAAAAAAGATAACATTTTCTTTTTGGAAAATAAAAGGGAGTTTTATGTGAAGGAAAAAAAGAAACACTGTAGATGGAATTTCCTCTCATTTTAAATGGACCCATCTGCTTCTGGGAAATAATAAACGTTTACGGGCTCCCTTCATATCAGGGCAACCTAATCCAGAACACTTGCAAACTTATATTAGGAAATAACCACATGTTGACCTGCTTGAACCCACAAGTTCATTTAACAATTAAAAATATAAAAGGCAGTTTATTTATTAGTCCTTGTTGAAATCAATGATCTCTTTCGATTACAAAATTGCCTGAAAATGTCTTCCCGGCACATCCTTACAGCCTTTACTGTTCCTCCCACTCTGTGTTGAAGTCACAGCTCCAGGACAGATGCAAGGAAACTGGCCAAATGCCATTTTAACAAACACTAAGGGATAGCCACGATTTTTCTGTAATGCTTAGGATGTGTTGCTTATAACATGGCCCTGTCAGTTAAGATGAGAGATTTTTACTATACAAAGATTAAAATTCATACTGATATTTTTTGCTGAACTGGGTTCAATCTGTGAGACACCAAGTCACAGGTCTTAGAGAATTGATAGCTTACTGAGAAGGTCCTTAAATATTTGCCGGACATGCAATATACTCACTTCTGTGTGCCTTTCTGAGTATATGCCAACTCTTGGCTTTTCATTTTCCTTGCCAACTAAACGATCAATCATCAAGTCTTGTTGGTCTATCCTCATAACTCTTAAATCAGTGTTTAGTTTTGCTTTTTTAAAGATTTATTTTATTATTGGAAAGAAGTTGTGTGTGTATGAGAGAGAGAGAAAGAGAGAGAAGAGCGAGGGCCCAGAGTAGTCTCCGTAGTTGTATGTCATCAGTTTCAAGGTGGTTTCATTCCACACAGGAAAATGTGGGGTCATGTGGGGCAAGAATCAAACTGGGGCCTCCTGCATGGGAGGCCAGAACCTTCACCACTGGGACACCCTAGCATAAGGTGACTGGACGTCCCGCTTTTGGCGGGACAGTCCCAATTTTTAACAATTTGTCCCGCGTCCCACGGTGTTTTAAAAAAGTCCCGATTTTTGGAAAGAATGCACGACAAGCTAGGGAACGGCAGGAGATAGACCCAATTTTTAATCAAGAACCCCCTCCCCCCCGGTCAATGGTGTCCCGCTTTACCAATGTTAAAATCTGGTCACCTTACCTAGCAGTTACCAGTTGCTGGGGAGTTCAGCACAGGCCAGGGCTAGGAATTGAACCCCAGACCTTGTGACTGCGAGGCAAGCACTCAACTGCTGAGCTATCCCAGCATCTCTTTGAATCAGTGTTTCTTTATGTCTCTATTGCATTACCCTAGTTTAGGCCATCATCATTTATTACCTGATTTTCTGAAACTTTGACCTAATTGGTCTTCCTCTCTCTGGCTTTATGTACTTCCAGACCTTCATGTACAGTCAGAGTGCTATTTCTTCAAATGTGGCGTTGGTCTTGCCTGATACATCAGCCGATTTTCTTCCATGATTTCCCCCCTCCCCAGGCCTTTCTCCTCTCTTTCTCCAACATCCCTCTCTAAGCTGCATCCTCAGTGATGCTGAGTTCCCTTGAGCTCTCTAGTCTCCCTAATTCCAGAAATCCTTTTCTGCCTCTTCTTGCTGTCTCACCTCCTTTAGATAATTCTTACTCATCCTTGAGATTTCATTTCCGATGACACTTGTTTTACCAAAAAACCTTTCCTAACCTTTTAAATTTGGATGAAGCATTTTCCTCTCTGCTCTTATAATACCTACTTTCTCCATCATGGCACTCACCATACACCATGTTAGCTGGTGTTTATCCACCTAGTTTCTTTCCTGTACAAGGGCAGGACCTTGTTCTCATTGGGATTGCCAGTATCCAGCACAGGGACACTTAACAGGTGCTACAGAAATACTTGCTGAATTTTTAAAAATTAAGAAATCCACACTTCCTTTACCAGTTGCAAAGAAATAACTTTACCGGGATGTTCTGACAACTCTTAAAAAATATCAAATATTTGAAATGAAAATTGAGATTTTTAGTTACTTTTTTTCAATATTATAGATTTCTTACATGCACACAACCACAAACTTATTTTATCTCTAGTTACTGAAGCTCTAAAATAAACCCCTTGTTAAAATGAACTAATTAGCTTAGTATACATGCACATTCTTTTTAATTGACAGAAAAAAACCCCCCAAAAAACCAAAAACAGAACAAAACAATATAGCCCACAGAATGACTAAGAAAAAGAAAGATTCTGTGGCTGATATTTTAGACATAATTTTCTCAAGTTCAAAGAATAATTTGACCAACTGAAAATAACCATCTAAAAATATGGATGTCAAGACACAGATCACAGATCATTAGGAAATATTAAATCTTGAAAACCAGCCATAGTCCATAAAAGAAAATAGCCATTGGGCCCTTACAGCCAAGAGCCAGTTTAATAAAACATTATGCTAATGATAGAAGTGAGATGGTTCATTTAAAAAAAAATGAGAATAACACTTAGGGAACCCAGGAGGCTGGTGGTCACCATTCAGGAGGTGGCATCCTGCAGTATTATTAGGTGTTGACAACAAGGGGACCATATATAACTGAATGGTGACTTTACCACTCATTGTAAACCGGTCCCCTGATAGCAGCTTAAAAATGGAATCACATTCTTACTCTAGTTTTAATTCAGTAAAGCACCATTGCCCCCCTCCCCTTTTTGAAACATTTGCAAGCAAATGTGAACTTTTAAAGATTCTTACATACCCCCAAAGCAAGAACTATAGCATTTAGTTCATCCTCAAGAAATGAATAAAAAAACGCCATGGCAATTCTTTCTGAATGTTCTATTTAATTTGACAAATCTAATATGTTTCTCTTTTTTCTCTCCCCTGTTTACTTAAAAGAGTTTTTGTTGAGATTGATGTCTTTGACTATGCCCCATTACACCTTCATCATCAATTTATTTATTAAAAAATCATGCCTTATAATTGCTTAGGCTTTAAGCCCTTTTTTTATATGAAAAATTCCTGTGTCTTTATTCAAGTTATTTCTTTCCTTTTGAATATTAACTAGCAGAGGGAATTCTTAGGGGCTCCTTAGGAAAATAGAGTCCATAACACTTTTCTCATGTTAATATTTCAGTGTTGTTTAGTTATTTAGTTTTTTTACCACATCATGTTTTCAGTGATTTGAGAGTGAATAAAATGAGTCTTAAGTAAAAATCTTTTAATTTAAGCAAACGAAGGATAAGCCTTTATGGGAAACTAGTTCATGAGCAGGAACTTGTGGGTCAAGTGTGGAAAAATGGAGAGAGAGCCCAAAAGGTATGGAGATTAGAAGGTAGGTGCCCCATTAATATGGGGGAACAGGGTCTCCCTTCATTCTGACTATACTTTAGTACTCATATTTTCTACTGAGAGACTTCACAGAGTTTTCTGGAAAACATAGTAAGTAATCTGCCTTGACCACACACCTTAGAGCTCAGGATCCACGAGTGTGTGTGTGTGTGTGTGTGTGTGTGTGTGTGTGTGTGTGTGTGTGTGTGTACAACTAACTTGATACTTACACTGTCCCTCTTCTTTAAGCTTGAACTGTGGCATGGTTTTCGTCACCCATGTACTGTAGAATATCATCTTCCTCTTATGGGGTATAAGACTGTTTTGTTTAAAGCTAGGATTTCCTGCGCCTCTGGGAGAAAACTATTTCCGGCTCCGAGCCTCAACTGAAACTTGGTTTCTAGTTTCCAGTATGCCACCATCCTCATTTCTTTTATTCAACTCATTACCTTTCCTACCAGTTACTTTTTTCTCGTGTTTGCCTTCTTTATTCTTATTCCACACCCTTAAAGATTCCAAATCCCTTTCATGTCTCCTTGTCCACTCCTATCTGCTTCTGTTTTCCTACGCTTTTCAATGTATCAGGCACAGAGTAATCAATTAAAAGTAGTCTAGAATGAATAATGTGTTCCTGCTTTTATCTACACCTATTGCGTGGCATTACTTCTAGTGAAAACAGTGCTACAGCGTGCCTCGAGTGTCCTTGCTGAGTACCTGGCATGTAAACCAGGGGATAGAATGTTTCCCAAATATTCTTGAATTTGTTGCAATTCTTTTGTGCCAGCTGTCTCCCCTAGTCTTTCTACCAGGATCCACCTACCCTTTTGTATCACTTAAGCCATGTTTTATCTACATCTTCTATGTCTTTTGAGACAGGCACAAAAGAATAGGAGTCTGACATAAACCACATTGTGTTGGTCCCATGAGATCTTGTCTCATCTTTGACAGCAGCCTAAAAAAGCAGATCTGGGCTGTGAAAAATTCTCCCATTTCAGTCTTTTCCTTTTTTTGGAATTTGGGGGTGTTTTCACAGAGTGACTTACCAAGAAAACATTCTAAAAACTTAGGGATCATATATCACTTAGCTAATAGTCAATTCCCAGAGACCAAGCTTAAGGGGACATTTTTGAACTTACTCCTTCCACTTCCTGCCTCCTCCTCCTCCTGTTCCTTCTACTTCTTCCCCTTTTTCATAAAAACTGACTAACTTAGTCTTCATGAGCTATTGAGAAATTTAGTCCAGTCCATTTGGCACAATGCTGGACCAAAAAAAAAAAAAAGTGTGATGTTTACTGGATGACATAGCATTAGGAACATCACTTTTTCCTGCCTTGTACTTTTCTGTGGGTGAGCTCCTTATACAAAAGAAAATATTGTCAGACTAACAAGATGGTTTAAGTTGATATGAAATAAGCAATGTATGGAATGGCTGTAATGTAGGGGCTCAATAATTGCTGTTAGTTTCAGAAACAAGATCATTTAAAAAATATGTATTTCAACCTTTGGTAACCTGGTCCTCCTTCCCACGTATGCTTCTTTGTAAATAATAATGACCTTCTTCCCTTTTCCCTCCTGTGTACAAGCTTCTGTATTGTCATGTGGATAATATAATCTGGTGAGTTTATGAAATAGTGCAGGACATTTTACTATCAAGAATAACAATGGCTAACATATGCCTATTGCTTACTTGTCTAAGATAAAACAACTAGTAAGTGGTAAGAGCGTGGGTGGGTCATATGGCAAGTGTATGTGCAATATTTAAAATATTGCCAAACTGTTTTGTATTTTCCTAATGATATTGGTTGTTTTTCTCATGTGCTTAGTTACATATGATGTTTTCTTTTGTGAAGTGCCTATGCAAATAGTTTGCCCATTAATTAATTCAGTTGTTTTCTTATTTAAAAAAAAATCAGATATGTGATTTACATATGTTTTCTACCAGTTTGTAGATTACATTTCCACTCTCATAACACTAGTTTTTGCAAAGAAGATGTTAAGTTTTATAAAGTCAAGTTTATCAAAAATATTTTTTCTTTGAATTGTGCTTCTCTTGTATCTAAGAAAACTTTATCTAACCAAGATAACAAGAATTTTCTGCGATTTTTTTTTCTAGGCATATTATGATTTTAGATTTTCCATTTATGTTTATCAGCCATTTTAGGCTAATCTTTATATATATATATAATGCAAACTATAGATCAAAGTGCTTTTGTTTATCTGTCTGTTTTTTGCATATGGCTCTCCAGTTGTTTCAGCATCTTTTATGAAAAGATCATCTTTTCTTCACTGAATTGCCTTCGAAATTTGTTAAAAATCAACTAACTGTATGTGTGTGAGTCTGTTTTTAGTAACTCTTCTCTAGTCCACAGATCTAGTACTTGTCTTTACTCCAATGCTACACTGTCTTGGTCATCTCAGTTTTATAATAAATCTTGAAGTGTGGTAAACTAAGTTCTCCAACACTCTTATTTGTAAAAGTTGTTTTGGCCATTCTAGGTCCTGTGTATTTTCAAAATACGTTTAGAATCAGCTTATCAAGTTAAAAAAATTTCAGATGAGGTTTTGATTGCGATTCTGTTGGATCTAAAGATCAACTTGAAGAGAATTAACAAGTTAATATCAAGTCTTACCTCTCTGTTTATGTTGTGTTGTTTAAAAGTCCTTCAGTAGGGGATCCTGGGATGGCTCAGTGGGTTGAGCACTCATCTTGCAGCCCCAGGGTCCCAGGATTGAGTCCTGGCCCCAGCCTGTGCAGACCCATATGCTGAACTGGGGTGTTCCCCCAGTTCGGTTCTCGCCGGGGTGAGCTTCCCATGTGGGAGGCCCCCAGCAGGAGCATGGCTTCTATGCAGGAGGCCCCTGGCCTACTTCCTGCCCTGTGCAGACCCGGGCCCACCTGTGGAGTGAAACTATATTGAAAATTAATGATGTTCAACTATGGAGACTGCAGGCCCTCTTCCTTCTCTCTGTCTCTCTCTGTCTCTGTCTCTCTGTCTTTGTCAAAAAAAATTAAAAATTAAATAAAATATTATGAAAAGTCTTTCAGTGATGTTTTAAAGTTTTTCATGCTCATATATTGTCAGAGTTATCCCAAGTATTACATGCGTTTGATGCTATTAAAAAGGCATTGATTTATTCATTTAAAGACTGTATTATTTTATATCCTAAAAATCTGCTCAACATTCATTAGTCCCAGTAGCTTTTCTGTAGGTCACATAAAGTTTTCTACATGAGCAATTTTACTGTAAGGATCAAAGAGAAACCAGGCCACACTTTCCACATGGTGCTTGGAAATTCTCAATATCCAAGTTTATTGTTTGTAAGCCCTACCTCCCACCCAACACTGGAATACAACTCTGCCAAGATTTTTGACATTTTATAACAAGAAATACCTTTCCTCCTGTGTCCAGTAATATCTTCCTCATTTCTGATTGAGATCTTGCCATGTCTATCATTCATATTTTTAGCAACATTCTGTTCATGGTGATACATGTATTCTCTAAGACAATGGAAGCTTTCTGCGCTGCTCTCTTCAGTTCTTTCCAGGCTTCACCAGAATCGCCTTTAAAACCCTCTTAGTGCCACCTTCTGCCAGCAGCACTAGCAAGAAATGAGAAGGCTAATTTAATAAAATGTAGCACCTTAGGGAAAAAAAAGCACGTTATGAAGTTATTGTTTTAGATATCCATATGCGGTTTTTTTAAGTTTTATATAAACTGAATTAGTTAATAATAATACTATTCTTTTACATCATCTGAAACATAAATGTAATTATTTCAGTCATACATCGTACAAGAAAAAATATAAGTTATAGTGCTTTTAACTATGGTCTACATATGAGCCCATATATCAGCCCACCACACTTTTCGCCCGAGATGCAAAAGTCGATATATCGGCCCGTCGCACTAAAAGGGCTTAATGTCTATATTTCTATCAACTGTCTCTTGAAGGCAATCTAGGCTTTTTCTACAATGCACCTCAAAACTCTTCCAGCTTCTACCTATTACCCAATTCCAAGGCCACTTGCACATTTTTAGGTATTTAATTGGGCAGCACCTCACTCCCGAGTCAGCATGTATATTAAATTCCTAGGACTGCCACAGTAAATGAGCACATGCGGGTGACTAAAACCAGCAGCGATTTGTTCTTTTTTTCATATTCTTCAGAGATTACAAGTCCAAAATCATAATGTTGGCAGGGCCACACTCCCCCTGATGGCTCTTGGGAAAAACCTTTCCTCTTTCCTGCGTTTCTGGCTGCCAGCGATTTCTGGCATACCTTGGCATGCAGCTCAGTCACTCTGATTTCTGCTTCTGGCATCACGTGGCCTTCTCTGCATGTGTGACTGCGTGGCTCTTTCGTAAAGATACCACTCATTGGATTGAGGGCTCACCTTAATCAAGTATGAACTCATCTTCTCTTGATTACATCTGCAAAGACCCTATTTGCAAATAAAGTCACATTCATGGGTTCCAAAGGTTAGTACTTCATTCTGTTTTTTTGCGGGGTGGACACAAATCAACCCAGAGCATTGGGTTGTCTTTTTTCTTATTGAATTGTAAGAGTTATTTACAGTCCTGATTGCTGAGTTGTAAGAGTTATTTACATATTCTGAATGCTAGTACCTTATCAGATATACAATTTGCAAATATTTTCTCTTGTTCAGTGGAATTTCTTTTTACTTTGTTGATGGTATGTTTTGAAACACAAAAGTTTTTCATTTTGATGAAGCCTAATTTATTTTTTTGTCTTGTGTCTGTTTTATGAAACATCTGGCATCATATCTGAAAAAACATGTCTATTCCAGGTCATGAAGATTTATTGTTATGTTTCTTCTGAGGGTTTTAGAGCTTTGGCTCTTACTTTTAGATCAATGATCCATTTTGAGATAATTTTTGTTATGTGCTATGAGGTAAAGGTCAAACTTACTGTTTTGCATGTAGATATCCTATTGTCCTAGTACCATCTGTGAAAAGACTGTTATTTCTCCATTTCATTGTCTTGGCACCTTTTAGAAATCAGTTGACTAATCCACAATGTGAAATGTCTCTCCGTTTATTTAGATGTGCTTTAATTTCTTTCAACGGTGTTTCATTATGTTCAGTGTAAAAGGCTTATATTTCTTTTGTAAAATATATTAAGTGTTTTATTCTTTTTGATGCTATTGTAAATGTAACTGTTTACTTAATTTCATGTCTGGATTGTTCATTGTGAGTTTATAGAAATAGAGTTAATTTTTGTGTATTGATCTTATATCCTCCAACCTAGCTGAACTTAATGGTTACTTCTAATAGTCATTTTGTGTCTTGCATAGTATTTTCTATATACAGTATTATGTCATCTGTGAATAGACATAGTTTTAATTCTTCTTTTCCAACCTGAATGTCTTTTATTTCTCTTCCTTGTCTAGTTGCCCTGGCTAGAACCTCTAATACAATGTTGAATAGAAGTGCTGAGAACAGAGATCCTTGTCTTGTTCCTGAGTTTAGGGGGATAGCTTTTGGTCTTTCACTATTAACTTTTAGCTGTGGGGTTTTATTACAAATGTTGTTTATACATTTGTAGACATTCTTTCTTATTCCTTGTTTGTAGGATTTTGAAAAATGACTGTTCTGCATATGTTGCAATAACTGTCAGGTTTATGGCCTTAATTTTAATAAAATGGTGAATTGTATATTAATATGTGATTTTTGTATGCTGAACCAATCTTGTATTGTATTCTTGAAATAAATCTCAATCCGCATGGCATATAATTTTTTTTCTGCATTTGGTTTACTAGTATTTTATTGAGATTTTTTACTTCTATGTCATGGGGAATATTATTCTGTAGTTGTGTCTTGTTTTGTTTTGTTTTGTTTTGTTTGTGATGTCTTTGTCTGCTTTTGGTAGCAGTGTAATACTGGCATTAGAGATTAAGTGGGGGAGTGTTTCCTACTCTTATATTTTGGAGAAGAATTTATGTTATTTCTTCTCTAAGGTTAGGGTGGAATTCCCCAAGGAAGCCATCTGGGATTGGCTTATCTGTGGGATGTTTTCTGATTACTTATACACTCTCTTTACTTGTTGTCAGAATAGTCAGATTTTCTTCTTGAGTTAGTTTCATTGGCTTATGTCTTTCTAAGAATTTATTTACTCATTCTAGGTTGTCTAATTTATTTGCATTATGATTGTTCAGGGTATTTCCATACAATCCCCCTACCCCCAACCCCCACCGCCTCTTTTTGTCTGTAAGATAAATAGTAATGAATTTACTAAAGACATATGCCTTCCAAATCCTAGCAACTCATAACTTATAGAAGGTTTCATGGGTTTCACTGCCCCACAGGCTGAGAACACTGTTTCTATCTCCTGTCTCAGCTCCCACCAATGCAGATCTATGTAACATGGAACCTGCAGTTCCACTATTATCTTATTATTATTATTATTTTTAATAACATGTACTGTGGCAGCCTCTAGCCATACTGAATTTCTTGCGAGGGCTAGCCAAGCTTTCTCTCTAGTTATCAATGTTGTTGTTGTTGTTGTTGGTGGTGGTGTTGTTTTTACTCTGGTTATGAGTCTCATAAATCTCAAGTGCTCTATCTTTACTGAGATTTTTATCCGAAGTTCTGTTTTTCTATAGTATGTGCTTTTGCAGAAATTGAGATTTTTCAAGATTACTTATATTGCCTTACAGCAGAAATACCTTCTATGTTACTAGTCTTTTTCATTTCTGTTTTCACTTTCTAAAATACAAATGTACATAAGTCATACAATATAATTCTCATTGGCTGTTTTTGTGGCCTGAGAAGGAAACTTCAAGAAGGTAAAGCAGGGGAAGCCGGGATGGCTCGGTGGGTTGAGCGCTCACTTTGCAGCACCGGGAAGCTGGGATTGAGTCCCGGCCCCGGCCCGTGCGGACCAGTGTGCTGGGCTGGGAGCTCCCCCAGTTCAGTTCTCTCTCTCTATCTGTATCTGTCTCTCTTTCTCTCTCTCTCTCTCTCTCTCTCTGTCAAAAATAAATAAATAAACAAATAAATAAATATTTTTTAAAAAAAAAGTAAAGCCAGAGATCTGAAAACAATAACAGAAACAGACAAATCTTTTTAATTTTGCTGTGATTATTTGTCTACAAGAGGCTCATGCTTTGCAAGAGGTGCATTTGTGTGTGAAGGCACATATAGAGGGTTCATAAAGGGATTTAAATTTTTTGATACAGAATAAGTTTGAAGGTTAATTACAGTGTGCCTTTTTCAAACCAACACATTCTATACCTTATACTTACACAATGTTATATGTAAATTATATCTGAATATAAAAATAAATAAAAACATGTCTTTAAAAAGGTAATTAGAACCTCTTATTTGTCATGGTTGAGATACATATTTAAAATTCCCCACTATTCAAGGGATAATCTATAATTTTGATGGTCCCAAAGTGATTTCTAACAATATTTTTGGAGCCACTTAAAGTAGAAGAAAAGTTATGTTTTTATAGAGCACTTTTCCTCCTGCAGTTCACTTTATTATTGTGTATCAGGTATTATTATAGTATATGTCAGTGTTATTTTTCCCTATCATTGCCAGAATTATTGAAATATCCATCTCTTGAAAAATACCCCAGAATAAAATTAATTAAAAAAAATTTGATTTGTCTTCACCTGCTATAAAAATTAAAAAAGTTCAAAAGTCTGAATACTGAGTTTATACTCTGTCCCATCCCTGTGTATAGCTACCCTGCCCCTTCCAAGGCAAGAGTGGTTCTGATGCCTCCTTCCTAAGAAAGCCAGTCATGCTTTTTAAAAAACAAGGTCACACAAATGTTAACCTTCTATGTACATTGCCTTCCCCCTAACTCTTTTCACTTCATAAATATACCTTAGGAATGGTGATAGGAGATTTTGGTCTAATAGTGGTCCTGGTCCCTGAACCAGAAAGCGGTCAAAGAGGCAAGACTCTGGGGGAAATTTTGGGCTGTTCTGCACATGCATGTGCCTGATATATGTCTGAAAACTCTCTGGGTGCTGCACAATTGCAGAGCAGCAACCATGCCTAAAATACCAGAACTTATGGTTAAAAACTGGTAAAGGTAGAAAAAAAAATTGAAGAAGGAAGAAACATATTAATAGTCTAATGAACGCACTCCATTATTTCTCCTACTTAGCTCTTGAATGCCCTGTGTTCTTAGACCAAGTTTGTCCAACCTGTGGCCCTTGGGCTGCATGTGGCTCAGGACTGCTTGAATGTGGCCCAACACAAAATTATAATTCCTTAAAACATTATGAGATTTTTGTTGCATTCTTCTTCTTCTTATTATTATTTTTTTAGCTCATCCGCTATCATTGTTGCTAGTGTATTTTCTGTGTGTCCCAACATAATTCTTCCAATGTAGCTCAGGGAAGCCAAAAGGTTGGACACCCCTGACTTAGACAGAGTTCCCTGAAGACACTGGCTATGCCTATGTTATTCGTCATTGTGTACTTAGTGCCCTGTACGCTGCTTGGTACCATGTTCTTGTTCGGCCTTCATACCTCCATTTAGACAGCATCAGCCTCCCCCTCTTCCTTCCTCCTGCATCATGTCCCAGGAACTACTGCTGCTTTCTTCTTATTGTTGAAAGCTTCCACCGTCCTCTGTACTCAATGTGATTTCCTTCCCCCATGACTGTGTTGGCTTGGGATACAGTCTCCCCAACTCCCTGCCAGTAGCACCCACTAATGAGCAAAAAGAAGCTCTTTTCACTTCAGGGGTTTTACTGCTAATTATGACAGAGGAACAGTTGGAATATCAAACAAGGAGAAAGTGCAACAATTATAAAGGAGTTAAGTGGGGTATGACCCAAGTCTGATTCTGCCGTCTTCACACATTCAGGCTGCCCCCCAACCCTACCCCACCCCCACCCATTTCCTCTCACTCCTCAGATGATGCCATTAATCCAGCTTGGGAGGAAGGGAAAGAAGCTGCATGGTTCTCTCCTTAAGGAAGAAGCCAGATGCCAGCTCCAGACTTTTGTTTTCTTATGTCCTTTCATTCGTTGGTTCATTTGGCTTCTCACTCACCATCCAATTAAAGTTCTTGTGGACTGGGCTGTTCTAAGTATTCCCACAATTGATTTTTCTACTCCCATCTGAAGCTGTTGAGGCTGTTCAATATTAAATCATCAAATGTTGCAAGCAGTCACTTCCACTCTCCCTTTCTAACTATAAAGCCTTCTCAACTGCCGAAGTAAGAAGACCACTAACAGCTACACAATGATGTTGCATCTCATATAAAAGGAGCTGAGCGTATACTACAAATGTCCTTCTTAGGTTTATTTTTGCATAGATGCTGGATTTTCTCTCCTTTTCTTCAAACAGCTGAGTATTTTCCCGATGCCCATATTTACACATTCATATAGAAACAAAATGATTGCTTGTTATTCCACATATCGCATATAATTATTGCCTGTGATAACGAGGCAATCTTTCTGAAGCTATTGCTGTATAATTTTCTAATCTCACTTCACAGTGATGAGTTTCACAACCTCATCTGCATAATGCCCTCTTTATTATATTTGCTGCATGTGAGTTTCAATTTACCCGGCATTTAGCTTAAACATTTTATAGTTTTTATTTCATTAGTAGGCTTTTTCAAATGTACTTTGTACATGAGAATCTGATTTCTGAGGGAAAGGAATATCCTTACAAATTCTTCCTAAAAATAATCTGAAAGGTGGTAGGTAGAATGTGAATGTCTCATTAGCAAGAGTTAAAGAAGAGATACCCCAAGAATAGAATATTTCTGGTAATCATTAATAACAGCTCTTCCTCAGCCAGTGCAATTGGGCCATGTGTCTTCAGGTTGAATATAAGAGTTCCGCACTGAATCATAGGACTGAAAGAATGAAACACTAGACTCTAGCTTTTTGCCTTACTGGTGTGTTCTTTCTTGGTCAAGTACCCTAGTTTCTCCAAACTTTAGGGCCCTTAATTACAAAATCAGGACACCATGATGGCTGTCTCATAAAAGGTTTGGCAGGGTTAAATGGGGTAAGGCCTCTTGCACAGTTAAGAGCACAATTTCAGGAGCCAGACTATGGGTTTGACTTGTGCAGCCCGGGTGAGACACTAAATATATATGTGCCTTTTTTGGTCATCTGTCAGATAGAAGTAATTATAGTAACTTACTCAAAAGTTGTAAGGATTAAAATCATTTAATACTGTAGAGCACTTAGGTCGCTGGCATAGAATGAGCACTCAGTAAAAATCAGCTATTATATGATATATGTAAGCATTATATAAAGCCTGATACATGTTCTCGCCTGTTATCTGGGTTCTGTGCACAAGTTTATATGTTGATTTAATGGAATTATTTCCTACAGATTTAGTCAGGTCTTGAATTAAAAGCAAGTGGGTATACAGGGCCTGGCATAAGTTCTGCCCTTTTTTAAATATTATAATATAAATGAATGTGTTGTCTTAGTAATCTTAATAATCAAATAAAAGCGTTGTTATAGGTTACCAGCTCATATAAACAGGTGTTACTTCTACTGGACCTTGTATAGTAGGTAGAGGAGAGTCTAATTTTGATATTTCTATAATTTTATTCATATTTTACTATCACACACACACTACACATGTGCACACACAAATACACCCTTCTTAGTACTTTTTTTGTGAAGACAGGAGCTACCTTCATCTCTGGGTAGCTTCTAGTGTTTAGAAGGGTGCCTTGTTACTAATAAGTATTTGTGCTGAATAAACATTTTTTTAACTGTGCAATTGAGTACCATACTTGGAAGGAATTCTAACAGCAAATATACAGGCTCAGATAATTGTGGTGGAAGTCAACAGCAATCTTACAAGTAAATTCACTAATAGGAATTAGTGGAGAGAAATGGAGTTTGGTATAAATTCAAATTTTGAAATCCAAAGGTACCATGATATTAATGGAAAGGGTGTGGGACTTCTCTTTACCCCTACATTCCCATAGTCTGGGGCATGCTTTCGGGCATGGTATCTCTATGTCTCCATCTGTAATATGAAGACCATGTATCCCCTCTTTCTATATCACAAGGATACTTGTAATTATTAACAGAGTTAATATATAAAAAAGTATCTTATAAGCTATAAATATCTGAATATTAGGGTTATTTATATTCTGAGAGGCAAGCACATGATCCTGAAGAAGAAACTATGTATTTTTCTTGCCATTTATTTACCTGTAGCTCATTTTTAGTTGCTCTGGTCTTAATCATGTCTATTAAATTCATTCTAAAAAGAACAGGGTAGAATCCATTCTTCTTTTAGTATAAAGTATCTATTAGGTGAGTAAATTCATAATTCCACAATCTTACCCCTAGAGTAAGAGGGATATGTAGTCAATGGAGTTGAAGGCTGGAGTAAAGAAAGAGGAAGGAAGTTTAGGACATTTTCTGTTCTCACACAGTCACTCTTAATCCTCTTTCATTCCTCAGAGGGGAAGCTGATGTGTCCCTCTGTTTCTTCACCGCTCTGTCTCTCTGTTCTTTTTTTGTTCATATTCCCAACTGCAGCCTCGCCCCAAGTGTAACGCCAGGGGAGAAGTATTGATATCCTTCAGCCTGAATAACAACCATGAAGTCTGTTTCTCTATTCTGATCATAGGGGAATTAGAAACACTATATGATTAAAAAACAACAACAGGGAAAGCCAGGATGGCTCAGTGGGTTAAGCGCTCGCTTTGAAGCCCCGAGGACCGAGGATCGAATCCCGGCTCCAGCCCAGGTGGACCCACATGCTGAACTGGGGTGTGCTTCCCGAACGCGGTGAGGCCCCCAGTTCAGTTCAAAACAAAAAAATTTAAAAATAAAAAACAAAACAGGCCAGAGACTGAAAATTAAAACAGTAGCTGAACCCGGGGGTCTCAGCTCCTTGCTAGGAGAGGTCGAGCTGACGAAACTCTCACGTGGCTTGTATCAGAATGGAAGGAATCAGAGGGGTCACTGAGTTTAAACCCTTAATTTTAGTACAAGGAGTCATCCTGGTGCATTTTCTTTTTATGCCTGAAAACAAAAGATTTACTGGAACTTGGTGAGGGCTCCCTAGGCTCTGAACCCAGCAATATTCCTCCATAACTCATCAGAAAATTAGGTCATTTCTGAGACAATAAGTTACTGCTAAGTCACCGAATACTTGGGGAGGTCCTGGGGAGAGAGGATCTTAGAATGAGAAGAGGAGGAGGATGTGTTCTCTCAGTAACAGAAGCCTGACGCTGCCCTGACTCATCCTCAGGTGAACGGCATTTCTCATAGAACTGTTCTGAGCACGACTTTGCACTGAGCCATTTGCTGTCTTTGCCCGGTTGCTTTCTAGCACGCTGGTCAGGGAGGGTAGACCAGCTGGCTGAGACGTGGACTCTGGTCCAGAGGGTCAGGTACAGTTTGTAGCTGTGAGTCAGAGCCAGGCCTTCGATTTCAGAGTGGGAAGCAGGCGGCCCTGAGCAGGTGTGAGCTGTTAGTTAACACTGCAACTCGGGGGCTGGTGAGGGAAAGGCTGAGAGAAAGCACTTAGACCCCTGCTGAGCTCGTCACCACCATCAATTAGCTGCCTTTGTCTGGTGGCCTGTACAGGAGGGGGAAGGCTCCAAAGCCTTAGCCAAGTGGACCTATGGAATGAGGGGAGGGTCTTAAGAGGGAAAGGAGCTTCGGTTCAACTTCCACAAAAAAAGAAAAGAGCCCTGCTAATACCTTAATTCATACTAAGAAAGCACAAACCCTGCAAGCAGACAGGCTTTCTAGAGAGCAGTCTGAGCACAGGAGCCCACTGCCAAAATATATGTGGAAAGTGGCCCGAGCAGGTAACAGTTAATTCCGTGCTTCACCTTTTCCCCTTAGCTCTCTGCTAAGAGAGGAGCCTTAGAGTTTACTTCTCCCTGTCTCTGTTTTCTTCTTAAGCAAACTGGGTGTTGACATTGACTCTCTTCACAGGAAAGCACTAGGTGAGGATTAAGTAAGTAATGAGAGCAAATTGAAAGGGTGATGGAAATGCTCAATAAAATTGCTGATGGATTTCTCCCAGCGGGGGAATCCCTACAATGACCCTTTTATCTGGGTCTTCCTGGCAGCTGGACCACTACTGTCTCCACCATCTCCTGCAGCCTTCTCCTCTGCACCTTGCCACTGAGGAGCTTTGATATTCACTGAAATGATTCCTTTCTTCTCTCCCCAACAGTCAGTCAGAAGCTGCAAGACTCATTCTCCCTTTATATTGGGAGAAAGTGAGATAGGAACTTGGCCAAATTGTGGGTGATTCCTCCCTGGTTTCATCCTGAAGAAAGCAGCTTTTCAAAATGATTTCTTCCTGAATATACATTCTACAAACTTTCTGGAGAACAATTGAGAAGTATGCATTCAGAATTCTTAGAAAGGCGTGTGGCTCTTGCCAGAGGAATTCCATGTTTCTTATGATCACTCGTCTTCTTATTTACTTTTCTGCTGGTCATACCAGAGTGTATTGCCTTCAAGGGGGAAGTTAACCACCTTTGGAGTTGGAATTAACCCCGTCTGCCCACCCAACTGCTACAGGTCTGATGAATCTGCTTCCTTGAGTAGCCCAGCCTTCCACAGGCTGCTCCCCTATGAGCTTTTCTCTAGTTATGAAAGCTTAGCAATCAATGTAGGACTTACAATAGAAAGCAGTCATTGTAGGGTAAACCTTTAAAAAGTAGAAAAGGAAGTAATGTTTGTACTATACACCATGGTACTCCAGCATCCACTGTTAGGAACATCTACAGCTCAATCTGCATAATTTAGAAGCTGGAGCCTTGTACCTCAATTCATTCAAATTTTATATCCAAGGAGCATAAATTTCACTGTGTAGTGAGTACTAAGCACTGGAGTTTCCTCAGAAGCCCTCTAGAGGCTGCGGTTAGATTCTCTGAATTTTTTTACCTGGACTCAACCAAAATATCTTCACATTTACCTGCGTGACATGCTGGGCTTTTGTACACAATTTAGTTGCGAGCAAGGATTTTGTCGAACGGTAATGTTAAGTGATCCTAGGATTCTAAAAAATGGCTTACTGTGAACTCGGGGTTCAAGCATCTATTTTTCAGGCATATTATCAATACTGCCTTTTACAAGAAGAAAGGAACTACCACAGAAAGGAGCAAAATCAAATTTCGGTGCTTTCAGAACTAAAATAGCCTGCCAAGAATATGTCTGAAACGGTCCTTTCTCTGTCTGCCAGTGGTGAGGCAGGAGGGCATTTTTTCAGGCATCTACTTTGCTGCCTATTGAAATCGTTCACCCTATACTTCTGCCTCACAACCTGGAAGGGCAAGTGGAGTTGGTGAATAGCCAAAGCTTTGCTAACCTTGTTCTAAGAAATCAGTATTTAGAATGGTAAGAAGTGGCAAGAAGCAAGAACATATCATAGGAAAATGGGCTGCTAATAAGCAAACAAGTATCTTACTCCCATTTTACTCAGCTACATCAGTTGAGTTAGTGCTTTTTCTTTATTGATTCATGTTATTGTTTGAGGGAAAGTGAGAGAGAGAGAGAGAGAGAGAGAGAGATGCCAGAGCAATTTCTATAGTTGTACATTATTAGTTGGGACATAGTTTCATTCCATCTGGTGAATGTGGGGCCACACGGGGTGGGAACTGAACTGGGGTCTTGGGAGGTGAGAACTGTCACTGTGGAGCCATCCCCATGGTTACCAGTTGCGCTGCATGTGGGCGTGCCTGGGCTGGGGCCCGGCAAGCACTCAACCACTGAGCTCTCCCAGCAATCTGTTAGTCGAGTTAGCTTTAAGATGAGCAGATCAATCTTGTTTTTCCTGGCATTTCAGCTCCCCCCTTTCCTGAACACTGTGACAACTGAGGCACCATTTGTTACTGGAAAGGATGACTATGTAAGAAGAGAAACATAAGAAAACCCTTGTAAAAGAGTCTTGTTGGGTTCCTGGAACAGATGAACCTAAGACAAATTATGTTAGAAATTCAAGCATCTATTTGAGGAGACCATTTGAATAAAACTCTATTGGTGTATTTCTATAGAGGATATGTTCTAGAAAAGACAGATATTATTTTATAAAAGGAGATGCAGAGGGATACTGCAGAATTTACAAACTATAATCAATTTATGTTTATTTAAATTTTTCAATCTGACATTCTCTTCAGTGATTCTTTTCTGACTTTGTCCTTAAATCTGAATCATCATTTATTATACGAAGGGTGTACTTAACTCTATGTTCATTCTCTGGTAGATCTGCTGGTAGTTCTAACAGGCAGCACATAGGAAAACAATCAGTGAGCATAGCTACTTAAAACCATATGGAATTTATACAAATGGCTGTGAATTCTCTAATCTTTACCCTTGCACACATAACCAATTTTTCATGTTTGTTCCCATCTCTATCTTTTCTTTCTTTTTTTCTTTTTAATTTTCTTCACATCCTTCACCAAGCTTCATCTTTACTCAATTCAATTCCTTCATCACAACTCATGGTGTTTGTATCCGATTAAAACTGCTTACCCTATTCAAAACCAGCTGGCCAAGGACAAGCTAACAGGAGGATTCTAGACGGCCCTTGTACACAAACCTCAGTATTTAGTTCCAGTCTCTGCAGGTTGCTGAACACTCAGCCCTGTAGCAGAGAGGCTGCACTGTGACCTATAACAGGGCAAGGATCAGGATGGTGATCCGCACGCCAGACACTTTCAGGAGTAAGTTGCTCAAATAGCTGCGTAGTGTCATGGCGAGGCCTCTAGACTCAGCCTGCTTGGGTTCACATCATTACCAACTACATAACCTTTTAGGTAGTTATTGATCCATTTGAAGCCTCCTATGTAAAAGTTTATCATCTTGAAAAGTGTATAATAATACCTAGCTTTGTGTTGCCATGAGTATTAAATAAACTTAGTGACATAAAATGTTAACTGTGGTACCAGAACTTAGTAAGCTTGAGCATTGTCTCCTTTCCTTCCTTTCTTCCTTCCTGCCTTCCCTTCTCTCCTTCTTGCCTTCTCTTCCTTCCTTCCTGCCTTTTCACCTTCCCTCCTTTCCTTCCTTCCTTCCTTCCTTCCTTCCTTCCTCTCTCCCTCCCTCCCTCCCTCCCTCCCTCTCCTTCCTTTCCTCCCTCCCTCCCTCTCCTTCCTTTCTTCATTTCTTTGACCATTTTATGAGGGCATATCTGGGAGGGCATTTCTCAAGCGTCGTCTTCTAACCATCACTAGCGGCACCACCTGGGAACTTGTAGAAGTGCAAATCCTCTGGCCTGATCCCACACTTCCGGAATCAGACACTCTGGGGGGTGGGACCCTTCTACCTTTGTTTTCACAAGCCTACCAGATGATTCTGAACATTCTGGTGTGAGGCTTTAGGTCATGTAAGTGAATCTCTGCCACCAGTTAATGTTAAAAGGGAAAAGCCTTGGCTTACACTATAGTTGGGCAGTACGGCAGGACATAGAAACACTCTTCAAATTACTAGAAAATCACCATCTTGAGCTGCTCAGACTGTTAGGAGTGTGTGTGCCTTCTACTCAAGAGGTAAATAAGGATGGAAAAAACAGCACTAGTAACAGCTGCTCCATAATTATTTAGTCCCTTTCAGGTAACTAACCAGCAGGGAGTGTTGATCAAAATACACTGCTGGGTAATTGGCTGTGGAAGTGTGAACTCTTCCCAATTTAATAAATATTAGAAGACTATTGCAAGTATTAGGAATAGGAGCAGTTAAATAGGACCTTTCATTGTCTTCATTGAGGGATTATTTCTTGGGCTTTCTGGAGAAAGTGATAGAATGAAATGTATATTGAGGGTGAGACCTGGGAGGACACCAGTCTAGTGTCATAGCAACCATGACAATATCAACATACATCCAGATACACAGAAGACTTCATGAAATTTTTTTCATGTTCAATGATTATGTAGAACATTTCATTAGCTGCCCCACCTCACAGGTCTCCCCTTCTGATATATGAACAATATCCTTTCTCACTCAACATCCTTTCTTGGTCTTCTCAAGATTTGTTCTAGGCACAGGAAAGAGAAATGGAAAAGGGGATGCTGGGATGGCTCAGTGGGTTGAGCACTTCCTTTGCAGCCCCAGGGTCACAGGATCTAATCCCGGCCCCAGCATTTGTGGACCCACATGCTGAACTGGGGTGTGCCTCCTGTTCAGTTCTTGCCAGGAGGCCCCCAGCCTGGTTCTTGCCCTGCACTGCCCTGTGCCCATCTGTGGAATGAGACCACACTGAAAAATGATGGCATACAGCTGTGGAGACTGCTCTGGGCCCTCCCCACTCTCTCTGTCTCTTTCTCTCTCTCTGTCAAAAACAATAAAATAAGTCTTAGAAAGAAAGAAAGAAAGGAAGGAAGGAAGGAAGGAAGGAAGGAAGGAAGGAAATGGAAAAAGCTATTTGCCCATCAGTTGAAGATTTAATTTTTTGCTAAAACACTTTGCA
>PVKE010004033.1:26080-67562 GCA_004027555.1 Craseonycteris thonglongyai
CAGTGCATAGTTATTTCTATTTTACTTTTTGACAGATAGAGAGAGAGACAGAGACAGAGACAGCTAGAGAACCGAACTGTGGGAACTCCCCAGTTCAGCACGTGGGTCCTGCCTGGGCCGGAGCCGGGATTCGATCCTCGGTCCTCATGGCCTCAAAGCGAGCGCTCAACCCGCTGAGCCGTCCCGGCTTTCCCCCACACTTATCTTTAAAGATTTATTTTTATTGTTTTTGACAGAGAGAGAGAGAGAGAGAGAGAGAGAGATACAGAGACAGAGAAAAGGGGGAGGGTGGAACAGTCTCCATAGTTGCACATCATTGGTTTTTCCACATAGTTTTATTCCACAGGTGGGCGTGGGGCTGCACAGGGCAGGAACTGGGCCGGGATCTCACTAGTGAGAACCAAACTGGGGGCATTCCCCAGTTCAGCATATGGGTCTTCATGGGCCGGGGCCGGGGCCGGGATTCGATCCTCGGTCCCCAAGGCTGCAAAGTGAGCACTTAACCCACTGAGCCATCCTGGCTTCCCCAACCACACTTATCTTGAAAAATGAAAATAATAGTTTTAAGATAAATCCTGTTGATCATTTTGCATTAACCAAAGCCAATAGAAGAAATGTAGGAAAATAAAAAAATGCATCATTTTTGAAAGTTAAGATTCTCTTATTAAATGTCTTTGGGGCATTTAAAAACAATAGCAATATTTGCTTATAATGCTCAACTACATTGCAGTTTTTGGATCTCAATGAGAATTTTATTCACTTACAAAGTACTTAAATGCTAATTGAATTCTTCTAGACTCATGTTATTCAATAAAAAATATAATGTGGGTCATGTATAATTTAAAAATAAAATTAAAATTGATAAGTTTTATTAATAGCCAAATTAAAAAAGTTAAAGAGAAACAGGTGGAATATTGAATTTGATAATATAGTCTACTTAACCCAGGATATTCAAAATATATTCACTTCAACATGTTGTTAGTATTTTAAAAAGTCAATGAGACATTTTACCGTCTTTTACACATCAAGTCTTTGAAATCTAGTATGTATTTTACATTTACAGTCCATCTCAATTTAGACTAGCCATGGTTCAAGTTCTCAATAGCCACCTGTTACTATTGGACAGGGCAGTTGTAGATTTATGAAAAGGAAAAGTCTATAAGATACCTTCTTAAATAAAGGTTCCCCAAATATAACTGATAATCAGATAGAAATACATATACTGCTAAATAATTATTGCTGAAATAGAAATGTGTTGAATGTAAAGCTATTGATTTGTCAGTAATTATGTCTATTAAGAGGCAGATTTTTTTGGTTCCTCTAAAACTGATCATAAAATACGGTATTGCCATTCTGTTGACAAGTATAGATAGCTGAAGATGAAGTGGGTTTGCCTCATTCATGTTTAAACTGGTGAGCTTTATCAAGCACTAGATATTGTTGATTCTGAGATATGCTATGCATGGTTCAACACTGTTAATACAGAATGCATCTTATAATTAATGTGTACATGTGATGTGGCAGTACTTCTTTTCCTGAAACTTTGTTATGTCCTTCTCGACACAAAAAGGTTTGTCAGACAAAGTTTCCTGAAACTTTGTTATGTCCTTATCAACACAGAAAGGTTTGTCAGACTTTGTATTTTGAGAATATTTCAGCACTTGAGAGATTAATTTGTTAGTTTTTCTTCAAGGTCAGGATTAAAAGGTAGGAATAGACAAATAACAAGCAAGAGAATTAAAATGTCTTGGATGACCAAAGGTGAAGGAGATTAAAGACAGCTTTCTGCTCCAGCTCCACTTTAACCACAAGGATAAAAAACTATAAGATCCTGTGATATTTGACCTTGTTAATATCTACTTACTCTTCTGAAGAGGCTGCTGGAACTGAGCCTTCCATTTGTATGGTAGAGAAGCTAGTGGTCTCTGGATGGTGACTATATCCTCTAAAACAGTGATTCCCAACCTTTTTGACTCCAAGGACTAGTTTCATGGAAAACAATTTTTCCACAGACTGTTGGGGGTGGGGGGACAGTTTGAGGACGATTCAAGTGCCAGATGCAGTTTAATTGTGATTTGCCACTCACTAGTAGGATTTTGGTATGACTCTGCTAGCAGTTGATTGATTATGGTCTCTGTGCAGTCAAACCTCCCTGCTAATGTTAATCTGCCTCAGATCATCAGGCGTTAGATTTTCACAAGGAGCACACAACCTAGATCCCTCTAATGCTGCAGCTGATCTGACAGGAAGCAGTAAAGTGAGCAATGGAGAGCAGCTGTAAGTATAAATGAAGCTTCCCTTGCTTACTTGCCACTCACCTCCTGCTGCGTGGCCCAGTTCATAACAGGCCAGGAACTGATAACAGTGCATAGCCTGGGAGTTGGGGACCCCTGCTCTAAAATAGATACCAAAACAATGGCTGATACGATGTGCTTTGTACACCACTGCTTTCTTCTAAGAGGTATCAATGGTGGCTGGCCTATACTTATATGTAAATAGAATTAGACCTTTAGTCAAATTGTCCTATTAGACCAGGCCCTTAAATACCCTTAGGCAAAAAACAGAGAGGAATCCAGGAAAAAAAACAGTTCAGAAAGAGAACCAAGTTTATAGCTCATTTGAAGTATATTTGAATTACTTTAAACTATGCCTCTTTTGTGATAATAGTGTCTTGTTTTTATACATGTCCCATTTGTCTCTTAGAAAATTCAAAATATTTTTAAGACACCAATTACAATAATATTCAATGCCAAGTCAAACAGGAGGTTAGGATAATGACAATATAAAGTTTGGCTAAAATACCTCATCAGAACACAAGTATTGATTATTTTATGTATATGCACACAGAAATTGTCTCTCTGTGCATTCTAGAAAATCTGTAGAGTAAATTCTCTTGTCACTTCACCCACTGTTACTTTTGGGCTTCTATGTCACTGGTCCCAACACACAGATGGGCACATGGGAGCACCGCAGAGATGGTCCCCACAGTCAATGGAATCAGCGAACCTGGGGTACCTGATTCTGGTGACTTCCCTCCAGAAAGCGAGCCTTTTTTCAGGACTAGGGTCTAGAGCCCACATCTCTGCTCATGCTGTCTGTGCTTCTGTCCAGCTAATAGGATGCATACAAAGAATTTTCAGTGGGAACCCTTGGTCTAAAGAAGTAAGAAGCATGCCCTGCTTGTAACCACAATAAAGGTTGTGAGTCCATTTCTGCTGAGAAGAAAGGGGTTGTTTTTTGTTTGTTTGTTTGTTTGTTTTAATATTTATTTAATTGTTTAAGAGAAGATGAGAGACAGACAGAAAGAGAAAGGGGGAGGGCTCAGAGCAGTCTCCATAGTTGTACATCATTAGTTGTGACATGGTTTCATTCCACACAGGTGGGTGTGGGGCCATGCCAGCCAGGGTGGGGAGTGGGAGCTACTGAAGCTGGGGCCTCCTTGCATGGGGGGTAGAAACATTCACTACTGAGCCAGGCAGTTACCAGTTGTACATATGGGTTTATATGGGCTGGGACTGGGAATCAAACCCTGGACCTCTCAATTCCGAGGCAAATCTTCAACTGCTGAGCTATCCTGGCATCCCTGTTTTTAGTTATTGTTCTCTCAGTTCAACATTTTATTTTGATGTTTCAGGAGAAGAAAAAAACTCCAAAAACTTCCTTTTTTATATTTCCTTTTTAAGATCCAGCACAATTTCCACTACAAGCCTTTTCCAGAGGTTCACCCAGAATTGCTGAGAAAGGATTGTGGGAATCTTCAGCCATAGCTACAACATCAAAAAGGCCTCTAGTTGTACCTTCCATCTTTTAGATCCTGCCACTTGATTGATGGGTGTCCACCAACTGAAAATAGAATTACTGACATGTAGGAGTTTTAATCAAACCAAACTAGACCTATCTACATCCTTCACCATAGACCCCAGAATTAAAAGAGGGAAAATTAGTTTAAGGAGGAGTAAGATAGGGAAGGTACCAAATATGAGATTCTTAAAATTTGACTCCCTGGTCCATAGATCAGCAAGTGGAAAACACTGACCATACAACAGTGGTCAAAGTGCAGAAAAGTAAAGCTTTTACTTGACCACTTCTGGCTGAGCATTGTAGATTCTGGCCAAAGCCTGCCCCTGTCTGAACGGGGAGCTTCTATCTTTGAAATGGAAGGTAATTGCCGGCAGCTAGCGCTCACAGGCATACCACATGATGAGTGAGGTCATGTTAATAAAACCCTTGGAAAGAAAAGCAATGTGAAACAGCAGGGCTATTACCGTTCCAAGATAATTTTGTAAAAGTGAGCCTGAAGTTCAGCGTAATGATTAACAAGCTATTAGAGCCAAGTTATTGATTTCTCTATCTTTAGAGCAGCTAATGCAGCACATACCAACAGGCTGCAAACCCAAAGCTTCCTTCTTTCCTGTGGGCCCTGCCCTGCTCTCTGATGGCACCTTCCTTGGGAAAATGCAAATCATTTAACATACGCAAATCATTGAGCATGCAGGTGCCCGGAGAGAAGAACAATACCCCAATGGATTGTGTTTTATTAACGTTTGCTGAAAACAAACGTTAATACGGGTACATAGAAAATTCGAAACAGAAAAAGTAGAAAGAAAACAGTAAAACCTTCCTTTAAATGTCTTTACCCTGAAGGAGCTGGTGTTCATGTTCTGTGTACATTATACACACATATGCTTATGGTCATATTAAGCATATTTTGTAACTTGTCCTGTGTTCCCTTCCTAGCCTACTTCTTTCAAATAATAGTAACATTGATGGCTTCTAGTGTCAGTTCACATAGATTTCAATGTCATTTTTATCTGCAAATTATTTAATGGATGGCATATACCATTGGTTAAACCATTTAACCAATTTCCTGCTGACGGCCCAAAATGGGTGTTTACAACATTTTTGCTCTCCTAAACAATGCTCTGATGAATCTCATGTGTACACCTTTGATCTTTTGACCATTTTTTCTCTGTGATCATCTCGGGAAGTGGTACTATTGACTAAAAATTTTGGATATTTTGTATCTTTAAACTTATTGCCTGTCCTTGCTCCAGAAGAGTCGTACTAGATTCTTGTCTGCCTGTGCTATTGTAGACTGCCACCTTCCCCCAACTTTGCCAACACTGGGTAATGTCAATGTTTTTGATCTTCGACAAATGGATAGGGCAATGAAATGTCTAATGATTTTTACCTTACATCCTAGCCATGCCATATCAGACAATAACTGAATGCAGTTGTTATGTGTCAGAGGGCCTGGTTTAACTCATAGCACACTGCTTGAATCTGCTTAATAACCAATATGATATAATGAGGCGTTCCTGTCATTTTGCAAAGGAAGCCAAGCATTCACATGGTTTAAATTACTCTCTCATTTACACTCCCAATGTGCTAGATCATCTTGGAAGCCCGCTGCAGATGCCCCAGACGACCCCGTACAAGTGGTTACTTAGCTGCACTCTTTGGGAAAGAGAGACTATTTTGGCCCAAAGATTCATGCTCAAGAAAAGAACCTTAGAAAAAACACCATGCTATATCAGAGGTTGTTCCATTGGGTGGCCTGTGGCATTTGATCCGCTAGGAGGTCTTAATTCCTTTGTCTTCAGTAGTAATATTTTCAATTTTGACATGTTTTAAAGATTATTGTCTCCAGAACAGGTAATTGAGGAGAACTCACACTTCATCAAGAGCATTCTATCTTTATTACACAGCCACACACAAAGCACCGTATTTCTCTTTTCACTGACAGGTAATGCTGAGATTTACAAGTCTTGGTCTACATGAAAGCAAACACATGCTGGGACAAAGATTCAAATAAGTCAAAGATATAGGGTCAGCATTATCCTAATAACAGAAGTCAGGACTTCCTCCCACCCCCTTCCTCCTGCACCAGAGGCCAACCCATGCACACACACATCAGTGTTTTTTATTTTTATTTTTTAAATACGATTTTTAAATATGTAGTTTGTAGCTAGTTTTCCATGTAGATACCCATGATTGGTTTATGGTGAGTTACCTTCTGGCAAGTTCATCTGCTCAAAGCTTTTTGGTTGACTATTGTCAACTAATTAATTTTGAGCCTTGTGAGAACATATTTTCCTCAAATTCCTTTCAGACAGTCTGCATTCTGTGTACATTACAGATAGATAGATGAGGAATGAGGAGGTTATTTGAAGCCAAAATTGGGAAAGCAGGTATTTGGAATTCTAGAAGTTTATATCTTCTGCCCCATTCTGAAGCCCTGTTTCTAGATAACTATCCAGCGGCTACCTTGGAATGTGGTCAGTTGGTTCTAAGCAGTGTGTCCATATGCTGTACTTCAGATTACAGTCTATTCCTGAAGCTTCTGGGTTCTTTGCTCTCTGGTGCTATCCACAGACTTTATAGCGAAGGGCCATTATGAGTAGGGCACACTGAAGACTCTTGACCTGGACTTCTAGAGCCAAGAAGTCAAGTCTCAGGCCAGCCAGGAGGTACTGGACCATTCTTAGCATTTAACAGGGGCCACAGTCCTCTGTCAGGCCCTGTGGCTCCATACATTTCACTAATGGCGTCCCAAAATAGTTTCATCTTGAATATTAAGTACAGGTAGTCTTTTTAGGGTTCAAGTCAATAAAAAAATTAAAAAATTTTAAAAAAAGGCATGGATTCTCCATTTTGTGGTAAAGAATCAGGAAAATCTAGTAAATCAGAAAGATCTGATAAGTGAAATGTCAAGATGCGACCTTATAATTTTGGTGGAAAGAGCATGTTGAAATGAGTCAGGAGATTTGGTTTAAATCCCAGATTTACCTCTTCCTACTTGGAAAATCTTGAGTGATTCAGTTCATATATTTAAGCATTCATTTCCTCATCTGTAAGATACAGCTCAGATAAATGCAATTATATATAATTATCCCTGACATAATATTTGGCACATTGTAGATACTCATTTAAAAGTAGCTATTATTATGACTTAAGCCATCTATGGCTTTGCATGTTTATGTTGACTATATATCAGTAGCATTTATCTATCCCATCTTAGCTAGACAGGTACCACTGAATGTGAAGGAGGTTAAGTGGAATGATACTATCTGAGCTACAATGAAAATGATCAAAGAAAACATTTAAATGTATCTCTTATGGGTGGCATTTCTGTCAGTTCTCAATATCACTGGATTAAGTACCTTGAGGCAGGAGAAATTAGGATATCAGATTTCTTAATAGTTATAGTAGAGTCCTTTTTAGAAAGTAGTGATTATCTTACCATATTGATAGTTTTAGTTTTATTGAGATATAATTGACATGCACACAGTAGAAACTTAAGGTATACAGCATAATGACTTCATCTACATATATTACAAAATAATTACCACAATAAATTTACTTAACATTTATCATATTATGTAGATATAAGGAAAAAGGAGAGGGACATTCCATTTTCCGGTGTCCCCTCATTAGAGAGCTTTATCTTTTCTTTCAATAAAATTTCTGCTGCTTAATCCTTAAAAAAAAGAGAGAGAGAGAAAACAAAAGAAAAAGTATGTATTTTTCTCTTGTGATAAGAACTTTTAGGATTTACTCTCTTAGCAACATTTAAATATATGTATTGAATTTTCAAAAATTTGCAAATAAATTTAGGGGGAAATGCAAAGGCTATCAGTAAGTGGGATTTCAGCAGAATGAGAATCCGATCTGCACATTGTTAGTATGGCTAAGGGTATCTAGTTGCTTGATTTGTATCAGGGATCAACAAACTGCAGCTCACATTTTTAAATCAGCCCCACCCATCATTTTTTGTAAACAAAGTTTTATTGACACACACTCATTCATTTACATCTATGAATGCTTTCATGCTACCACTGCAATATTGTTTGATCGCAACCGAGACCCAGAGACCATATGCCCACAATGCTGAAAATATGTACTATCTGCCCTTTGAAAGAAAAAAAAAATTTGTTAAGCCTTGATTCAGATTATAGTAGTATTGTTTTTGCTTGACTATGTAGTGGATGTACCAGCACATAAAGTTTATACTACTGAAGGGCACATAGTAGAAAGGCTAGGGGCTTAAGGAAAAGTATATGAATTTTTTTATTTGGAGCAGGAGGGAGAGCATCCCTGGTACCATCATTCTCATGGGAATTGCATACACAGAGGTAGGACTGGGAGCTGGAAGATGAAACTGAAATCCCTTCCACAAAACCGTTTCTCTGACCAGGTTACAGTGGGTAAAGCCTAAGGAAAATCAGCTCATCACAGAGCTAGGGAAACAAGATTATGACTCTCTCTATGTCATGGCTCTAGAGAAACATTTAATAAAGATGTTTGTGGCAAGTGTTATGCTGGGTGAGAAATATTTAGTAAGAACAATCAGAATTTAATCCATATTGGGAAGACCTGTTTCAGAGCCCAGACCAAATGGACTGTCAGCAAGAAATGAAAGGTCAATTTAGGTGACTCCATTTAGGGGAAAGCTTATGAAATAACGACTCGACAGATACCCAGCGAAGAAACAGGAGAGAATGTTCATCTATCGCCATAAGTTGCCATGAACTCCCTGTATGAACTCATAAAGTGCTGAAGTGATGATGGGTGCATACATGCTTATGTACCAACTGTAAAAGAACAAAAAGACCTGATCTCATTTTCATCAGAAATAGAGAAAAGTTAGTTTATATGTTTGAAACTCTTCTGATGCAAAATATTGTGTAATTCATAAACAATTCTTTGTAACTATTTGAATTCATAGTATGTAGGACTCACTGCCTACTCTCATGGACAAAACAATTGCACTTGGAGTGTGTTATTTGTTGATTAAATAGTAAACATCATCCTAGAGTATGTTTAAGTTTGTGAGAATGATGAATTGATGAGTTTTGTACACGGAAATGTGGTCATGGGCCCTGCTTTCTCTGATCACCAACCCCACCCCCTTCTCCACACCCCACATGCACACACTATCTTCCTGCTGTATGACATTAGCCACAATGTCTGTGTGACACACAAAGCCCTTGTCCAGGATAAGCTTCTCTTTCCAGTGCCTATCAGGCTTTCAGCATGTGCTGTTAAGAGATAGTGACATTGTTCTGCTCTGACATACACCCTAATGTCAGCATGGCAGAAGCAAGTGGAAGAGTCTACTTTTCTGATAATGATCAGTTGTTGTTTCCTGTCTTGAAGACGAAAGTTGAGCAAATGCAAAGGTCATCTGTGTTTATATTAACAATGTAAGAGTTATACTACATTTTCGCAATAACATCAGGTCATTATTTATCCACTTGTCCTTTTTTTTAATCATCCTTTGAACTGCCTGCTTTTGCTTATCATGATATTTCTAAGTCTGTAAACAGCCCAAGTGTAGCTGTTCTACTTCTCTAAATAGAGTCTTAGGTCATTTTATTATCCAGCGTTATAAGTCATAGGAATTCACCCATCTGTTGTCCTTCCACATCTGGGGTAACTTTAACTCTTTAAACCTATTATAAAATTAAAAAAACAAAACAAAAATAAAATGCAACAAAACACTAGAAAATCCATGGTGACGTTCGTTTGTTACTTTTTCCTGCCACGTTGCTTTCCAACACGTCCCTTTCCCTAAAAACGTCATAAGGAAATCGTTAAATATTTGTTTCTTTGGAAATGGGCTTAAACATAATGACTTCCCCTTCCCCCAGCTTCACTTGGTGATTTTCCCTGGTATCATAGACACTCGGAGCCTTTTCTTACCAACTCAGAAAAACCTATAAAGATGGGAAGTCATTGGAGCCTCTCATATTGCCTTTCCTGTGGCCAATGGGCAGATTTCCATAACAGTGATGTGTGTGTGAGGCAAGAGACAGCTTAGCATCAAGAATTTCATCAAGTCACAAATCATTATTTTAGATTTTATAATGTATGTGATTATATTTTCTTATAGGTATTTTGGGGCTACATATACATTATAGATTGGTTTGCAATTCATTTGACTGTTTACAATTTGATAGTTCCTTCAGTGATAAAGAAAAATTGAGCCATCAGGTTTGAAGTATATGATGAGGCAAATCACAATTTACCAACTGATTACAAGACAGTTCTAATGTGCAAGACAGAACCAGCTCTCTTTCAATCATCTATCAGGGAAAGATGCTCGACATCAAGGAAATCAACAATACATTTAATGACTATGTTGACTGTCTTTCAAACATGACATGAACAGAGGCACCTTCAACCACACAGCAATCTTGTTCCAAGTTGTTATCTGTTTTGGCTGGGATAGGCTAGATTGTTCTGTGGTCACAAACTACCCCTTAGTCTACGACAACCAGGGTTTATTTTTCAAATATACTAACTGCCCAAGGAGTGTTAGCAGAGTGTTCTGCTCCATGTCATTCTCTCTGTGGAATCCACAATGATGGAGTAGTCTCTGTTTTAACATTGATGTTAATTATGGTGAAGACAAAGGAGCTACGACTTAAGCTTCCACCGGGATTTCACATAAATCACTTCCACTCCCATGTTCACTTCAATGGAAGAGCAAGTCAATCTAAGTCTAACTTCATTCAGTGTCTTGGGGAAATATCATTCCAACCCCAGAGGGTAAGCAGGTATGGTTGAATGGTAATAAAATCCATTACTCCATCAATCCCTGGTATCATTGATTTCTTTGAATAAATTCTTTTTTGTGTGTTTCTTTGTTTTTTCCTTACAGTCCCTTTTAAAACATCATTCCGGAAACAGTGTTTATGGAAATCAGCATCACTAGTTCTGCAGCAGGGGTTTTGTTGTTGGAATAGGTTGTCTGACCTTGTTAGCAGATATCAACCCTCGGCTTAAATAAATGACCTAATTTAAGACTGGCACCACACAAAGGACTAGTTTTCCTGCTTAAGGGCTTCACACTTATGCATGAAAGAACTGCATCTTTTACCAAAAGGCCCCAAACTTCTGCCTGCTCTGTCAGCTGTTGGTTCCCACCCTTCCTCCCTCCCCAAGTAACCTAAACTAGGTACAAGGTTCTGAGGTGTTGCTAATCAGCTTGTCCATGGAATCTGTGCTTCTGACAGCTCCCTGGTAATTCCTGGTGATTGCATCACTCCCTGATGGAAACCCAGCTTTTATTTCAGCAACAGTAATGGGTTGCCTTGGACCCTTGATCTCACCTGAAGATATCTTTACTGTTGGATTTGCCCTATATATGGGGCAGTTGGTTCAAGACTTAGCGAAATTTCTACAGAGTCTCATACCAGGTAAGTTGTTCGTTTTTGTTTTGCTTTTGGGGTAGGACCTAGTCATATACCATGCATTCTTGGGGAACATAGATTAGTATTACATATGAAAGTTTGTTTATTCTTTCTGATGTGTTAAGGTTTTCACAATTGAGCGTTAGCTACCTCAACACCAGGGCATATAACCTCATGAAAGTCAATGTAATAATGCTGGATCTTAGTGATCTTAGGGTGGGAGAGGAAAGAAATGTGGTTTTCTTAAGACAATTAAAGTAACTGTTTTACCATATGAATGGGATTAGCAACATACAAGTATATTTTATCCAGAGTTCCTTTTCTCTTTGTTTTGTAGAATGATGGGACCCAAATGGGGCAACTGGCCAAAGAAGCAATGGTTTCAGTCTGATGAAATGGACCAAAATGTGAAGGTAAGTGTTTTGAGGCTCTGGTTTCCTGGGACCAAGCCTTTGCCTCGTTGTACACGGTCACAGCCTCCATTCACCACTTCCGCCCAAACTACTGGTAGTTCTTCCACTGCTGTGTGCTGCTTAATAATGCCAGTAAAATACCCAGGTACTTTGGGAGTAACTTATACAAATACATATGTTTCTAATTACAGGGAAATTGTTAGAACACGACTTGGACTAGAGATACAGTTATTAACCTGGGAAGAATTTGTTTTCCAACAGAAGAAAATAAGATCTTCATTTGAATCATTTTTCCCTTTTCTCTCTCCTTTTGTTTGTTTTGATACCCATGCATCGGCAATGCCATAAACTGGCAATACAAGAAGCTCTTGGGAACAGTGTGGCTATTTCTTCTCAGACACTGACCATACTGAACCTCTTTCCTAATCAGCCATCTGTCCACTTGGTTACTACAGCAGCATGTTCAGAATTCTGTGTCTTACCATTGTTTACCAATACCTTGTACATTTAAAAAAAATAAATGTAAATTATTAAAGTTATTTTAAAATATATATCTATATAGTGTATGTGCACAAATGTTTGCCTTTTCTGATCTTTTTTCCTACAGACCAAAAGGTTAAACCTGAGAGTGACATGTGTGTATGGAGACTGAATACACTAGAGGTTCAAATGGGCAAGGGAGTTGTTTAGTAAAATCACACAAACCTGTTCTTGACTGTGCTATTATACTTTGCATTTTCAAATCAGTATGTGCTCCAGCCTTAGAACACTGCTACTATTATTATTGGTGGATTTTGCAACCTCATCTTGACTCATTCAGTCAACTGTACAAAACCCCCTGAGGCCAGATTCCCAGTCCTCAGGAATTAATTCCCTATAATTGCTGCACACCTCCCTCTTCTTCAGGATCCCGCTAAGAATTCTCAACTTCTTGAATATGAAATTATGTCTGCTTACCATGATGCAGGGCATATTGTACTATTCCCATGTCTGAGAAAGGGGAGAAATCTGGTAACATATATGAGCAGCTATGAATACTATGTCCTGCTTTCTCTTACAACAGCCTGGCAAACTGTTTACAAACCCTGTGTAGAGCCGGGGCATGTGGTGGGAGTTTGGAGGCACTGGGTAAGGTCAGAGACAGGTGAATGGAGGAAAGTCGGTTGTGCATTTCCATGCAAACTCAGGACTGGGCCTCCTCCCCATACCCTAGGTTGTTTCTTACAGTATCAGGCAACTTGCATATGTCATATGGGGTTCATCACTGAAAACGCGGACAGTGCTATTATGTGTGTGTGTGTAGATGAGTAAATGGTCAAGCAACTACAGAAGCACTGGTGAAAGAAGGCGTTCTATTTACTAGAAAATGTTGTCACAGACAGCACAGCCTGGCTGCATCTTGTGTTACACTATAATATCTTTTTCTTTTTGGCACTTCAGATACACTTTTTTGGAAGTTTGTTAGTTTAAATATTAGTCAACATTTGTTTATTGAGCATTACATTACAAAATAGGCATCAGGGATATGAAGATGAATAAACAATGGTCCCTACTCTCTAGTTTTTGCAATATAGAATTGTTTCTATGATAAAAATAACTAGCAATGGGGATGCCAGGATAGATCCATGATTGAGTGCTTGCCTTATAATCGCAAGGGTCTGGATTTGATTCCTGGTCCCAGCCTGTGCAAACCCCATGTGCTAAACTGCGGCACAACTGATAACTGCCGAGATGGTGATGAAGGTTTTCGCCTTCAATGCAGAAGGCCCCCAGTTTGTGTGGCCCTACATCCACCTGTGTGGAATGAAACCATGTCACAACTAATGAGGAACAACTATAGAGACTGCTCTAGGCCCTCCCCACTTCTCTCTCTCTCTCTCTCTCTCTCTCTCTCTCTCTCTCTCATTCTCTCTCTCTCACCTCTGAAACAATAAAATAAAATCTTTAAAAATAATAACTAGGGTTTATTGAGTAGCAACTGTATCTCCTTGAGTGTATTACCTCATGTAATTAAATAAATTAAATAACTTGTCCGTGGTCACAGAACAAGTTGCATGCTCACAGCAGAATTGTGATTTAAGGCCAGATTTCCCCAATTCTGGAGCCTATGATGTTTTTACTTCTGTTGTATAGTACGTAAGTCACTCAGGAAATATAACTGAAAGATTAGATGACAAACAGCACATTCTGTAATTACCAATAGACGTCAGAGCCCGGGAGTAGAGAGCCTGCCTTTCACAGGGATTCTGACCTAATCCCACCTTGCCAATAAACACGAAGCCACATGTCCTGGCCTGACACTTATTCTAGGGATTTCCAGGAACATCCACTCCCAGCCCTCCCCCAATTCAATAGCCTGTGTACCCACTTTGTATTGTGGGCAACACTGTCACATCCCTTACTCATCCTTCAGAGACAAGAAGACCTCACGGCACAGTTAATGTTCTGACTTCCTCAGAAACACCTGTCTCCCAGGTCAAAGCCCCCTTGGAGAGGGTGAATCCATACACCCCAGTCTAGGCTGATTTTATGTTTCCTTAACCTGTCCATCCATATCTCAGATTATTTATATTCTGTCACTTTTTTTATTTAAAAAAATAAAAGGGAGAGAGAGGGAAGCGATGTCAGGATAGCAGGTTGAGCGCCTGTCTTGCCACCATGAGGTCTAGGTATTCAATCCTGGCCTTGGCCTGTGCGAACCCATATGCTGAACTTGTAACTGCTAGGATAGTGGAGAAGGTTCTTGCCTCCCATGTGGGAGACCCCCAGTTCAGTTCCACCCCACGTGGCCCCACATCCATGTGTGTGGAATGAAACTACGTCAAAACTAATGATGTGCAACTATGGAGACTGCTTTGGGCCCTCCCCATTTCTCTCTCTCTCTCTCTCTCTCTCACCTTCTCTCAAACATAAAGAATAAATCTTTAAAAAAGAGAAAGAAATTTGACTAGGTAACTTTTTACCCATTTTTGCTCTGGTTATGACCATAAGCCTGGATGTCTGAACTTTGTCAGTGGGCATATGTTTACCTTGTAGGATTGTTAAGCAGGTTAAGATAAGAAATGCCACAAGTACCTTGAAGGTATTACTTCACAAATGGTAAATGTTACTATTAATTTATTCGTTTAATTATTGTCCTTCCCAGGAACATTTGTGTTTCAATAGAAGATAAGTAACCAAACCCAGGTTGAAGCAGTGAACTTCTAATTGTAGAATTGTCCTCTTCTGTTATCCAGGGGGAAGGTCACATATATTTTGGCTGAAGGCATGTAGGGAAGCTGGGATCCCTAAAATACACCTGGTTCAATACTCACCATTCTAGAGCCCTGAGCCTATTTCTACTAGCTAGTGATAAAGAATTTGAGGATTAAAGGATAGGCATAACAATAGGTTATGGAGATTAAGAGCTAATGATACACTAATGAATTCTAGGTTTAATTTACATTTATTAATTCATTTAATCCTCTCAATAACTCTATAATGTAGGTGTCATTAATTATCCCCATTTTACAAATAAGGAAATGGAGCCTAAGAGAGATGATACAATTTATTCAAGACTGCTTAGTCGAAAGGCAGATAAAGGACTTGGATCAGATTTTTCCTAACATGCCAGAATCTGCGTTTTTCTACTACCTGACACTGTATTTAATATCACAACAAAGTTGGGTGTTTGCACTTCCGGCTGACCGTGGATATTCTTGGCAATCCCACGTAAAGGGAAGAGACACTTTTAAGTGGTGGTCTGTTAGACAATAATTAAATTAAATTTTCTGATCTAGGCCAAAGGGAAGTGGCAAGAGTGAGATGACTATGTTTGGGAGGGAATAGTTGTTATATTTAGAGTCATGGTATACAACATTGCCTGTCTTTCTAAATGGATACCAAGAGGTGAGGCCAGAGCTGCTCTAGCACATGGTATGTGTTGTCTGCCACCAGGGCAATATCAACTTGGACAGCCATGGTGCTGGAGAGTGAAAATTCCTTCCAGTGGGCTGGGCCCCTGTTTCCTGTGCTCTTTGAGGATCAGGCAGGATGGTATGAATAGAAGGGGCATGTGATGAGGCATCAGGAAAATATCAGAATGAAAGAGAAATGCAAATCTCTAAAGGAGGTTTCAACTCCCTCCTCACCCCCTGCAATTACTAAAGAAGTGATAACGGCCAAAAAGGGTAGGACAGAGATTGTAGATATAGGCAGTGCTTACTGGGCTCATGGCGGAAAAAATGGATCTGTCCACTAGCACAGCTGTGGAAACTATGAGAAAAAGAGCTAATTGTGGACTTCTTCATGAGCCTCAGGAAATGGGAAGGCCTTGTTCCGTTTGGGGCTTGTATTTTTTCCAATTTGCCTATTTCAGGAAAGAATTTATTCTTTGAGCAATGTAACCTTCTTCTATGATTTCTCAACTTCACCCAAAAAGAGAATAATTATAGATTAATACAGGCCCCAAATAGAAAATGCTAAATGTGGGTAACAGATAACTAGGAAATGTTCTGTCTTGTAAATGATATTGTTTTGGTACCTGGCAACGGGAGGAACAATTCTTACCTAGGCAACTCGAAATGAACATTGGAATTCACCCCTCTTTCAGACCCGTGTAAATTTTTAGACTCACTGGGGCTAGGGCCATGAAGTGTGCTAGACTTTGTCCAGAGTAAGAGAAAAATTCTCATGTCACAGATACTTTGTCTTTCTTGGGCTGAGAGATTTGTGGCCTTCCACACACATGATTGCTGGGCACAGTTTTCAGAATATTTCTCCGCAGTGAAACTGAAATTTTAATGTTTTGAGAAGATTCTGTGGATCAGATCCTGAGTGAGATAAATTCCATGTGCTATTCATTCAAAACATTGTTCATGGACAGCCAGCATGTGTCAGGCGCTATAGCAGCAGGATGCTCACGGCACTGTTCCCTCTCTTAATTCTAACAATACCTCTGAATAATAGGATTGTTTTTACCTATTTTACAAATTAAAAAAAAAAAAGTGAGGGGAAGCCGGGATGGCTCAGTGGGTTGGGCGCTCACTTTGCAGCCGCGGGGACCGAGGATCGAATCCCAAGGATCGAATCCCAAGGATCGAATCCTGGCCCCCAGCCCGTGTGGACCCACCTGCTGAGCTGGGGAGTGCCCCCAGTTCAGTTCTCACTGGGGTGAGACCCCGGCCCAGTTCCTGCCCTGTGCAGCCCCACTCCCACCTGTGGAATGAAACTATGTGGAAAAACAAATGATGTGCAACTATGGAGACTATTCTGGGCCCTCCCCTTTCTCTCTCTGTCTCTGTCTCTGTATCTCTCTCTCTCTCAAAAACAATAAAAATAAATCTTAAAAAAAGTGAGATTCAGAAAAGTTAAGTAACAAGCTCACAGTCATGCAATTAATATATGACAGATGGGAATCAAATGGTTTAGAGTCCCCTAAGTTACTAAAGTTAATGCCCGCAGAGGACCAGATGAGTGTGGCTCCCAGATGCCCAGGCTCCTTGGCTTCTTACCTCATTCTGTTCTCTGTTCACAATTGAAACTTAGCCCAGAACCTCAGTTCCTATATTCTGTGTCTTCCAAAGACAGTGGCCTAATTTGACAAAGTCATTTACAAGGGTAAGGCTAGGAGAGATTGTCAGTCCTCATTCTGTCTTCCCAGGTGCATTTTAATCAGGGCCTTCTAAGACACACTACCTGTGTTTTTGTCTGGTAGTTAAGCATTAGGATGGATGAAGAAAGATGGCAGATAAGCAGGATCAGACTCTTTCTAGTCTGACTTACGGCTTTGGTTCTGGGAATGGTCATCATGGCAGTCCTTGAGTCCCATTGGTTTCCTCTTTGGCTGAGTGGGTAAAGCTATTCACATATCACAAAAGTGCTCTGAGGGGACTTCAATCTGGGAGCCGTGTATTTAAAAACACCACTAGTCAAACTGAAGGAAATAAAGTTCAGTAATGTGACACTAGCCCTAGTTGATGAGTTGTTGGGTAATGACTGTTGAGATAGCCCTGGTTGACTGACCAAAATGATTGTCTGTTACCTGGCAGTTGGAGAAGAGTATTTGCATAATGCGGATAACTTTATGTAGGTCCCTTCTGCTCATGCACTCTGCTTTGCTCTGTGAGCGATTATATTTATAGTCATGCTAGTAGCTTGGTCAGGAGTTCTGTAAATGTGTCTGGTTAACCATCTACAAACCTCAGTGTTTTATATTTGCCAAAAACGTCTGCAAAAAAGGTCTCTTCCCATGGCAAAAACACCATCAGGTGATTGTTTTTAATCTAAAAACATAAAATAAAACTGAGTGACCAGATTCTAAAGAATTAGAAGTCATTAAAACTGACAAATATTTCTTTATTAATGATTCTGCATGTACTTTGTGATGTTTTGGTACATCTTCATGTAGTAGTATGTAGCTATTATTTGTTTTCATAGATGCCTCCTATTACTTTCACAGCAAAATATTTTATGGATAAAATGTTTTTATTAGCCAAAATGAAGATTCCTTTTATAATGTTCATCATTTTCCATCCTTAGAATACTGGAATGAGTTCTGGCCTTATCCCATCACTAAGTGTACATTGTTTCATTTTATTCCTTAAGCTTCATTTCTGAAGCTATCAACAAACAATTTGCCTTTTGAAAGCATTAGAAGCTTAAGTTGGCTTTATAGTCATCAAGTGACTTTTGTTTTCTCTAAACAATGATGTATAAAGGAACCTCTAGATTCAGATTTTATCCTTTCTTTCTTCACCATACAGTGCTAAAGTGTGCATGCACCTGGCACTGAGATGATATTCTTTCTTGGAGAGTGATAGCAAACCCTTTTTGTATGTAAAGCCATCATCAATTAGTCTGTCCTCGTTTAGTCAAGAGGAAGCTGTACGTATTGATTGGGTCTGTGTGAATGATCATAGATCATTACATAAGTATAGTGTCTTTCTTTTCTTTGCTTAGAGATTCCAGTGACTTAATAGTGCTTATAGTGATTAATAGTACAGAAAAAATATATAAGGATGTCAAATGTTACACTGCACAGACTACACCTCACCGGACCAAATATTAAGCACACACACACATCATGTACGTACAGGGACACACTTTTAAAATTTTGGTGTGTTAGGGCATACTTGGCACCAACATCCTCATCACAACTGTGTGACAATATTTCATAGCCAGGCAGGTGGCAGAAATGTTCGGGATTACATGTATGAAGTGTTTAGGACTGTGTTCTTGGGTGTGCTCCTACCAGCATAGTAGTGTGTGTGGACAAATGGGAGAGATTTTTGGTGCATTTCTTCGCCATATCAAAGGATCTTCTCCTTCTTAAGCTCACTCAAGCTTGGAATTTATTCAATTTGAGATTACAGGTCCTTTCTGGAAGTCCTCCTGGGTGTTTTTTGTTTCTTAAATCTGGCTAACACCTATTTATTGCTCAAGACCTAGCTTCTTGGAAAGCTCTCCATTTCCCCAGCCTGCCTCACCTCCTAATCTGAACTCATGCTTGCTTAAGGCAAGCTTCCTTCAGTTACTTCTTTTGTCACTGTGCTCATTACTTTGTATTGTAAAAGTCTGTGATTAGGAAAGTATTCCTCTTTCCTGTATGCATGGACTTCTTCAATAGGAAGGACTAGGCTATATTTATCTTTGTCTCCCCCATGTCCAGTGGAAAGCCTCACTATATAATAAATGTCGAATGAGCAAAAATATTTTTGAGAATTCCATTCTGACTACTTTACTTGTACCAAAAGTCTCCTTTTATTTTATCTGGTTGTTTTCCACGAGGGTGAACATTAGGAATAAAGGAAGGAAGAGTGTTAGCTTGCAAAACACCTTACTACTGTGTTGTGCACATAACATGATTTTTGGGTTCTTAGCAATGGAGATTGTCTGCAGAACTAGATTTCAACATTTTACGCCTGTTCTCTGTTGTGACACCACAATTTCTTACTATGATTGTTATGGTTTTGAGTACTATGCTTTCAGTAGAAAACATTTGATTGAAATGCATTTCTTTAGGTATTTTTATTAGTCATATACCTCACAAATTACCTTTTCCCTATATGCACACACCACTCAGGAAATAAAATGGGCACTTTTGATAGTTAATCCCCTTTAAATATCGTATTGTTTTTAAAAGCTGTAACTTAAATTGTAAAATACTATCTTCCTCAAAAATAACTTTTTAATTTTAACTTTGTATTTTGAGATAATTATGGATTCACTGGCAATTATAAGAAATAACAGAGTTCCCATGTTCCTTTTACCTAGTTTCCTCCAATGATAACATCTTGCAAAACTCTGGCAATAGCACTATTGGGATATTAGCATTAATAGTCAAAATACAGAACAGTTTCATCACTATAAGCATCCGTCCCTCGTGCTGCCCTTTTATAGCCACACCTACTCTTTTCCCTTGCCCACTCTCACCTTAAACCCTTAATATTCTGTCATTTCAAAAATGATATATAAGTGGAATCAGACAGTTTATAACTTTTGGGGTATTGGCTCTTTCCATTCAGCATACCGGTAATTAATTCTCTGGATATTTACCCAGGTTTTTGTGTATATCAATAGTTTGTTCCTTTTTATTGTTGCATAGTATTTCATGGGATGACTGTTTAACTGTTCACCCATTGAAGGACACCCAGTTGTTTCCAGTTTGGAACTTTAGCAAATAAAGTTGCTATAAATATTCATGTACAGGTTTTTGTGTGAGCACAGATTTTCAGTTTTCTGGGATAAATGCCCAGGAGTATAATTGCTGGGTCATATGGTAGTTACATGTTTAGTTTTTTTAAAGAAGCTGCCAAAATGTTTTTTCGTGTGGTTGTACCATTTTACATTCCCATCAACAATATGAGAGCTAGCCAGTTTTTCTGCATCCTCGCCGGAATTTGCTGGTGTCACTTTTTTATTTTAGCCATTATGAGAGACGTATAGTGACATATCATTTGCATTTGCATTTGCATTTCTATAATGGTTCCTGATGCTGAACATCTTCAGTGGTATATCCTCTTTAGTGAAATGTCCCTTCGTGCACTTTGCCTGTTTTCTATTGGATTGTTTTTTGACTGTTGATTTTCGAGAGTTCTTTATATATTATTAAGAGCAGTCCTCTAGCAGATATGTGCTTTACAAGTATTTTCTTCCAGTACATAGCTTATCTTTTCATTCTCCTTGGCAGGTCTTTTACAGGGCAGAAGTTTTTAATTTTGATAAAAATGATATTTTATGCTTTGTTGGCAACCTGATGCCTGAAGTTTCTCCTGATAGAAAAAAAGTTGCCTAAGATAAAGTAAAATTGTTTTTTTGTATTCATAGATCTACCTTCACTAATAACTTGCCAATTTAACCTTCACAATAATAATAAAAAGCAAATCCTAAATTATAAATTGGCTAATTGTTTTTCTTGATCAAATCTTTTGCTATAAATTTACTTCCAGGAACATTTGTTGGACACTTACTCTGTGTTGAATAATAAGCATACAAAATGTATAATCTGTGGTTTTTTTGCTTTAGGCACTTATATGTTACTGAATTATATCTACATTTTTTGTGTGTGTGGTAAATTGGTTATTAATGAAGCTCATAAAGTCTTGTTTTCTAAATCTTTATTACCTTTTGATGAAAAAGAGAAATAAGGTCTTGACTTTGCTTTTAATTATGAAACCTAAATAAATAAAACGAAATACCTTATATCTCCTTCCTCTAGACACAGTAAGAACATTCTCAATATCTTGACTTCTCAAACCCTGTTTGAAGCAACGTTTGCTATTTCTTAGGATATTAAAGGTTGCTTTCAAAACATACAGAACTTAAGAAGTCATGAAAACTAACACTATAGAAAACCACTTATAACACTAAAATTTAAAAGCGATTTTACTGTTCCGTGTTAATAAATATGTGAATGTTACATGTACAATTGAGCCATAATTAGAATTAACCACTCATGGGGAAGCTGGGATGGCTCAGCCGGTTAAGTGCTCACTTTACAGCCCCACGGGCCGAGGATGGAGTACCAGCCCCAGCCTGTGTGGACCCATGTGCTGAACTGGGGTGTACTTCCCATGCAGGAAACCCCCAGTTCAGTTCTGGCCCCCTGGTTTGGTCCCTGGCTTGAGGGAGTGTGCCTCCCATGTGGGAGCCCCCAGCCCAGCTCCTGCCCTGTGCAGCCCCCGCCCACCTGTGTGGAACAATGAAACCATGTTGAAAACTGATGATGTGCAACTATGGAGACTGCTCTGGACCCTCCCCCTTCTCTCTGTCTCTCTCTCTGTTCAAAACAATAAATCTTAAAAAAAAAAATTAACCACTCAAAAATAAGAGGGAGGTTTTATCTATGGTTATCTCTATGTTTTTAATTTTTGATTACTTTAAAAACAGTCATAATTTTTGGTTGTCATGATCTTTACTTGGAGAACATTTTTAACTTCTAAAGACATGTGAATTTGGTTTGATGGAGAAGAGTAGAGTGGATGGATTGATGACTAAGAGTGCCACAGGGTAACATGTGTCATCATAATTGTTTCCATGGTGATGAACTATGATGTCACAAACTCATTAAGACGGTGATTCAATGAACTATTTAGACAGAGAGTTAAAAGTAGTAGTCTCCCAGGATGTATGCCATCTTTTATGTGATATTATTAATTAAAATGAAGGGCTGGGTATTTCTCTCGGTGAGATTATATAAAGATATTACATGTATTCAAACTTGCCTGAACATGGCTATGCTGGTTTTAAGTGGAGGTTTTCTCAAACACCAAAAACTGTATAAACAGAATTTGACTTAGAAGTGTGTATTCATAAGAAAAGGCCCTTTCTTCTCATATTCTGAAAAGCCTGATCATTAGTCACTGCTAAATTTCAGGTGAATTTTCATTAGTATCTTTATACTTTTATGATTGAATGGTCCTGTTTTTCAGTGCAAAGTCTTGGCAGCGAGTAAATAGAGAGAAAAGGTCTTCGTGCTCCTCTGCTCAGAGATTAAGAAAATAGTTCCAGTTTTAACATTAGACACCCGGATTGTTTCGGTTGGTACACGCTTTAGGCTAGGTTTCTATGACACAACCAGATGCAAACGAATTGGCAGCGCTCGGGCCAGCCTGCTGTTTGTACCATCTCCGTGGTAGCAAACATCCAGGCTGCTGGAAGTCCAGACTGGCTCTATGAGTCAATTCAGTTTACACACCTGAGAATTCGCAAGTCTCCTCTGACTTGTGATAACAGTATCTAGACAATTCCTCTGCTTTCAAGGGTGCTCAAGAATTTCAGGAAGCACTTCGTACTAATGAGTCCTGAGAGAATCGTCACAAAGTCGACCTCGCTTTCAACCAGAAATTAGAAATCTCCTGCTGATAACTGGTTCCAAGGCCTAGACAGGGGTCTCCAAACTTTTCAGCCTGCGGGCCGCATTAACTATCAAACAGCAGTTTGGGGGCCGACTACACACTCGAGGTCCAAATAAAAAAGAATCAAAACATAGGTGTTTTTAATTATTTATTTAATATTATTTTATTCAGATAAAAATGTCTCCACGGGCTGGATGAGAGGGCCTCGGCCCACGGGCCGTAGTTTGGAGACCCCTGGCCTAGAAGGATGGAAAGGTGCCAAGGGGCTGGAGGGAGAAACTGCATTTGACCAGTTTAGAACCTTCAACTCTGACCCTAATATTTTCACAAAATGAGATCTCAACACCTCTGTATCACAGAATTGTTGTGAGGATTCAAAATAAAACATATTTAAAGCTCCTAGTTCAGTGCTTAATAAATAATGGTCACTTTTTCCTTCATAACAGGTATCAAAAATGTCTGATCCCATTAGTATTTCACACAAGCAGGGATTAATTTCTTTGGCCATCCCTGAAGCATACAGAAGACAGACTCTCCATCATTTCCATCTCACCTTCACCCACAGGATACACAGTTGGCACTCAGCTGGTGCATAGGGGAGACAAAGAGCTCCACAGAAGCAAACCCTTGTCACCCTCCTCACAGTCACAGCATCAGAGACTGTCTTCCTTCTGCAGGCTTGCCTGAGCCCAGACTCCACAGAAGTGCACTCACTGCGAGCTAGAGCAAGCTTGCCCAACCCACAGCCCTGGGCCTCATGAAGCCCACGATGGCTTTGAAGGCCCCCCAACTCGAATTTATAAACTTTCTTAAAACATCATGAGATTTTTTGTGACCCTTTTTTCTTTCTTTTTAAATTTTTTTTCACTTTTAACTGATCAGCTATCAGTGTATTTTATGTGTGGCCCAAGACAATTCTTCTTCTTCCAACGTGGCCCAGGGAAGCCAAAAGGTTGGCCCCCCTAAGCTGCTGAAGCAACTCAGATCCATCCTCTGCTGTATTGGCTCTCTAGCTCTTTGGCAGTTTCCGTGTCCTCCTCATTTGGAAAGGCTTTCTTATTTTCTGTCTCACAAAGCAGTCCTATTGTTGCTTAATTCCACTGCTGGAAAAAGGTGAAATCTTTCATTCAGGGCTGTAGAACAATGGCAGTCTCTAGAAGACAGGGTTTGAGAGGAATACCCAGTTGTCTCTGAGAAAATCCCAAACCCAGTTGTTTTACTCTTTTTTTAAAAATCTCAGAAATTTTTCAAAATCTCCTTTGACACTATTTCATAAAGCCTACAATTGTGCCCAAAGGCTTATTTCACCATGTACCAAAAATAGTATACACATTGACTGAGAAAACATAAAAAATTAGAAATAGATTTATTGAGGACATGCCATTAAAAATAGGCTGTATGGAATTGACTCTCTTTTCAGGGGACTGACAAGAACTTGAACTAGTCTAATCAAGAGAGGTAGTGGACTCCAAACTTGGAAAAAGTAAGCCCTTCATTCTGTTAAGTATAGTGACTACTTGATAATTATTCAGTGCACTAAATGTGAGTATCTCCGAAAGCAGGAAAACATAAGTTTGCCTTTACGTTACATGGGCAAAGCTTTCTCTTAGTTTTTCACCTCCTCCTAAAACTTTGGTTCACATTTAGCAGAGCATTCGTATGTCCATCTTCATCCACAGTGAGTGGTAAAGTTAATCACGTACTTCCAATAGTGGTAGTGGACAAAGGATCAGAAGCAGAAGTAAAGGAATAGTGGGATAAAGGGTAAGCAGATTGTTACATGTGAAAGATGTACCAAAATGCACCTGGTTAACAACTAGACATTAGGAGCTTAAACAAGGAGGGAAGTTGGGTAGAGCAGCTAATACAGAAAAACAGCAATGGTTACAGATATCTGGGGAAAGAACAGAAGGACAGATTTTACAGAGTTTCTCATTTTGTACCAGAATTTCTTTGTCTGAACACAAATTTCCTAGTAAGAACTCTAGATTGCTTTATGGCCTGATATATATTTTTCTCTCCCATAGTATGTGCTACATATTATTTACCAAATTTCCTAACAGGACTGGATATAATTACTTTTTGCTTATATAAACTTTGTACTGCACTTGGTAGAAAATCATGATTTTCTGAACTACATTTCAATATGAAGTATCTTAAATTTAAAGTGAGAAAAAAATGTGTAACTCTAGAAAATATTATAGTGATTTTTGACATTATGGTTTCTCTTATTATGGATTCCTGTCTTGAATATCAACTCCACAATGTTTTCATACTGTCTGGAGATTGAAGGGGATACACAATAACATTTCCTTTTGTTTTCCCATGTATGAATTATTTTACTTGCATGGAATTTTCATCAGATGAAACACATTTTAATTTTCTATTTTTCTACTTTGTATAAGAGCCAAGGCAGTGTCAGCCAAGTTGGTAAACCAGTTGATTTATTAATGGATTGGCACGACTCAGGCATTTTCCAAAGAGTGAACTCATATTTTGGTAATCCCATGAACTTTCATCATATTTTTCTTGTCTGTTCCCCATTGCCTTGATGAGGGATATTACTCTTTCCTCGGAAGTCTGACAATTTTGTGAAAAGAGATGCTATTGCCTAGTGCAAATCTAGCAACCAGGAGGAGCATATCTAAGAGGCCACCTTAAAGAAGTCATTTTGCCCCTCTTTGTTCTCTCCACCTCACCTCTAAAGTAAGAGGTGGGACTAACTCACCTCAAGGCTTCCTAGTAGCTTTAAATGAAAGTTTACAATTGATTTCTGGAGCAAAACAAAATAGGAAAGTGTGGCCTAGCTACTGCCATTATAAGCATGGTGATTCAGAGAATTTGGAAAGGGAAGGAGCCATCTCTGGATGTGTTTTAAAGACAATCGGAGTTGGATCATCACCAGAGAACCATACAGTGATACCCAAAATGGGGTTGGCTGGTGTAGGCACGTCATTTATTCATGCACCCTGTCCACGAAGGAATTTTCTCTAACAATCTTGCTGGTCTGTTCTTTCCATTTCTCAAGACAACTGACTCACCTGATTTGCCTTTCTCTACAGCCTTACTCTATATATTTCACCTTCTACTTGACGTGTATGCTCTGAAAGTGCAAGTCAAGGCCTAAATATTAGCCCCAATTCAAACTGAATGTAACCTCAAAATGTGAGCAACAATGATATTGTTCAACTGACTTCTACTCTCTCATCTCTCATTTCTTAATTCATTTATAACAGAATGACCTAGGCTCCTTTTTTATTTTTTTAATTTTTAATTTTTCATGACATCCAGGATTATTATCTATTAACATCAATTAGGAAAGGCCTAGCTAACTATCAAATACCATCCCAGGATTCATCAAAATTGAGGATATTTTATATGCATTTCTAATTGCTTAAAACTTGGCTCTGAGCATCTAACAATCACTAAACACCATAGAGATGAAGCTTTGTTATATAAGAAGAAAGGTTCAGAAGTGGTTTGTTGTTTTTATTGTTAAATTTATTGGGATGACATCTGTTAATAACAATTACATAGTTTCCAGGTGTACAACTCTACATTACATTGTCTGTGCATTACATTATGTGCTCACCACCCAGAAATCAGCTCTCCCTTCATCACCATATACCTGGTGCCCCCTCTTACCTCCCCCCACCACTCTTTCACCCACCTTCTCTTTATCCTCAGGTAACCACCAAACGATTGACTGTGTCCACAAGTTTGTGTTTCTTTGTTACTTTCAGTTTTATATTCCGTCTATAAGTGAGGTCATATGTTTCTTGATTCTTTGAAACCATCTTATTAAGCAAAATAAATCAGACGGAAAGAATCAGAAGTGTGTTCTTCAAGAAGACTGACTGCCTTGGTACTAGCAGTCCCCCTGTTGCATGGCTAACAGGCAAATATGTTATCTTTATTTTCGTATTCCTAGAATAAGGGCTTGAAAGGAAACCAGATCCCAAACAAACAGACTAACTTGTTGAATTCTGAGCTCAACTTCTGTTTATTTGTTTGTTTCAGTATTAACAGATATTTATTGAGATCATACCCCATAGAGAGGACTGTTTATGTCAGGCAAAACCTTTAAATCTAAATTGCCATGTAGTGCATCTGATTGGCAATAACATTTCATTCAAGCTTGTCCAACCCACAGCCTGTATGCCATCCAGGATGACTTTGCATGGGGCCCAACACAAATTTGTAAACTTTCTTAAAGCATTATGAGATTTTTTGTGACTTTTTTTTTCCCTCCAGTATATCAGCTATCTTCAAGTGTGGCCTAGGGAATCCAAAATATCGGATACCCCTGATTTCATTCAACTGCAGCCTTGTATCAGGAGAACATACTCCCTTTTCTCCTGACATGGATATGATGTGTCCTCAAAAGCAGCTCAGTGGCTATTTTGTTTTGTTTGCTTTTTGTTTGTTTGTTTGTTTGTTTAGTATGCTTTGGGATTCGCATAGAGTAGGAAGGGGAATGATCTGAGTTTACAGAAAGACTGCTCTTTCTGTAGGCAATAGAGGTGCCGACACTGGCAGCAACAGTGTACAGCAAACCTTTGAGCTTATGCTCTTGAATATGTGATAGGAATCTCTTTTTGGTTTATTAAAGCACTTGGGAGAGAAATCAATAAAAGGCCAGGGAGTCATTTCATTTTCACACCCAGCTTCTCCACAGCAACCAGGTGGGGTCAGGATGGATAGTCAGACATGACGAACCTCGGTTCTTTGCTGTAACATAGGCAAGGGGCAGAATTGAGTAAGTTTCTCTTAACTCATACCCAAGGACATTTAGTTCTCAATAAACTCAAAAGGATTCTTAATAAGGTTGTATTATCTGTATCCTTCACAATAGGAACACCAGCATCCAAAAGGACTTAGAAAATTACAGCAGCCGGAAGAATGAGGCCCTCCCTTGGCTTTTCATTGGCAATGGCATGATCAAACCCTCTGACTCACTCCTTTTCCAACCATAAAATCCTCCAAAGCTAATTACTGTCAGGAAGCATTTATGTTCTATATACTATATAAAGAAGAAAGTCGAGGATCTGAGGACTTCAATGTACAAGAATTCCAAAAGATACATATCTCTTATGCCTGATTTCATTATATTAGCCGTTTGAAATTCTCATTGACAAGGAAATAAAAATTAAGCTAAAGATAAAGCTTGGTTTATAATAGGTTGCATGGTCAAAGGAAGGACTCCTTTCTTATTATAAATCTCTATGTGGACTTTTCCCAAAATGTACATCCCAGGGGCTGAAATCTTTGTAGGTGATTATTAACTTCAGTAGAATATTATTTTAAAGATAGAATAATTGATTGGATTATATTATGCAGGTTTTCCAGAGCTTAGTTATGTATGTTTCCTTCAGTTCAAGTCTTCACCATATTTTAGCATAAAAAAATAAAGATTTCCTTTAACACCATACAAGCAATTGTTAAATCATTGCTACATTTTGTCCTGACACGATTACCTAGGTCTAAACTAGAGCAGTAAATTTATTTTTACCAGCAACTGATGTTGATGTATACATCTGGACAAAAACCATCAATCACATAAGCCACCAAAAGAATCTGAGTATTTCCTATTTGAGACTTCTTCTGCCTGGATTAATGTTTGATGCCACTTGCTTGAGATTTTGCTTTCAAGAGGATTTCTAACCAGGTTTCTTATTAAATCAATCGGAATAAAATATCCAGCGTTTAAATTAGCATAATCTCTCAAGATCCTGGATTTGACACTTTCATAATTTTTCCATAATAATAGCTTCAAGGGATTGGAATTGCTCTTTCACCTGGCCTGAGTCCGAAAGAAGCATCCAAAGTCTCTGCATTGTTTTTCTTTTATTTCTTTTTGCCCCTAAAGCACTGAAAATGGTTGGCTCTAATGTACTGCTAAGGGCAAACCACAAGATGAGGCAAAACAGGAATGAGATGAAAACCACGTTCACCCACATCCTACGTCAATTAGCTATTTTCTTTTTCTTTGTAAACAAGAAGGACGTGTTACAGCTTTTCCGTGGATGTTTCTCCACACTGCCAGCCCTCCCCAGAGTTCTCTCCTTCCCTGCCACCACCCTCATCCCCCAACATCAGCTGATAACAGAACATGTTTTTTCAGACAGTGTTTATTGTTTACTTTCCTGAGGCTTCATCTTGAAGGTCATCAGTATGTTGAATTAACTTGGGAGAATCTTCAGAAGTGTGTGTGTGTGTATGTGTGTGTTTAGGAAGACTGTAAGGATTGGGAGATAGTCTCAATAACACGCTGAAAGAAGAGTAATAAGGAAAGTGGTGTTTAAAATTGTCCAAAGTGCAGTAGTTAATGATAGAAGTAAAGTGCTAACAGCTCAGTGAGGACTCTGATTGTGTTTCTAGCTTAAAACAACACAACAACTTAATTCCAAAATTGTTGACACTCATTATTTTCCAATACAGGGCTTTTTTTTTAAAGATTTATTTATTGTTTTTGACACAGAGAGAGAGATAAAGAGTCAGAGACAGAGAGAAGGGGGAGGGCCCAGAACAGTCTCCATAGTTGCACATCATTGGTTTTTCCACATAGTTTCACTCCACAGGTGGGCGGGGCTGCACAGGGCAGGAACTGGGCCGGGGTCTCGCCCTAGTAAGAACTGAACTGGGGGCACTCCCCAGTTCAGCATATGGGTCCACATGGGCCGGGGCCGGGATTCGATCCTCGGTCCCCGGGGCTGCAAAGTGAGTGCTTAACCCACTGAGCCATCCCGGCTTCCCCTTTTTTTTCTTTTTTAAGAAGTAAAAACAATATAATCATAGATAGTATACTTTGTTAGACCTGAGCACAGGAAAATGCATTCATTCATTTAGTCATTGAGCATCTGTCATGTGTCAGGCAACGTACTAGGCACCATCAAAGATAAATAAGATAATGTGCTGGAAATTCACAGTCTAATGGAAGAGACATAGCAGCAAAGTATGGAAATAAATACATTGTGGCAATAAAGTTTTGGATATAGTGGTTCAATAGAGTAATATCTAGTATAGGAGGGATGTGCCACATCAAAAAGGGAAGCAAGAGCAACCCCTGTTCAGTGGTGCAAGGTCATGGCAGAGCACAGGGTATCGGGGAAGGGCAGACAAAGCAGTTATAAATGGCGAGTGCACGAAGTTCTGGGATGGGAATGGGCGGGCACAGAAGAGGTCATTGGAGCCAAAGTAATTGAACTGTGGTTGATTTGAGATATGATCATGTGTGTAAGACATTTGATGGTGTGATGGGCAGGTGACTGTGCACTAGCAAAATAGACCCTGTAGGCTTTTAGGGACCTAAGCAGAAATAGAATAACTTAGTCCAACACTTGACGTGGGGTGGATACTCGCTAGATCACGTTATGTACTTCATCTCCTTTCCTTCTCACCACAACCTTGTGAGTTCAGGTTGGTAAAGATTTACACAGAGGCAGAATTCTACGAAGAGCAAGTGAACGATCTGGAGGGGGGTCTTTGTCTCGGTTTGTGCGACAGACAAGTGAGGAAGCTCTGCAGGAAAGAGGCCAGGGTGAGGACTGGCAGCTGGCGGTGACTGTTCACTTATCTGAGTGCCACTCAAGTTTTCAAATAAAAAAAAAGCCAGTTAGCAAGTAAAGTAGTGAGGGCGCTCTCAAAATTATTTGGAGAAAAATGGGGAATTCTTATTTCTAGGGGTGGCCCTCAATAACTTTTTGACCAAAATGGCGTATTTATTTTTTTTAAAGAAACTTAAAGGAATACGCTGATCTGTTTTGGCCTTTCAAACTATGGCATCTCTTAGTGTCATTTCCTATCTTGGTGTTATAATAATTATCATTTGTCAGCTGTCCTCAAAGTGGGGTACTGTGGGGAACGGCATGGGCATGCATGTTTGAACTTGTGTTTGACTGGCTGCAGACATCCATTGTCGAATTCCCCCTTTAGACTTCACCATCTGGGCCGTCTGGTGTCTTGCTAGATGATACCTTTTTTTTTTTTTTTTTTTGCCCAGCCCTTGCTATTCTGCCTCTTGCACTCGCAACTATGTACTGGACTCTACTCATTTCTACCCAGAAACCCAAGTGAGCTACTTTCTGCAGTTGCCTTCTGGAAGGATAGACAGTGTCATAGGAATGGAAGCCCAAATGCTGGGCCTTCCTTTCTAGTACATGAGCAAGGAGAGGTCCTTTTATTTTTTCTTTCTGTGGGAAGAGTCTTCCTTCTCTCTTTAGTACTCACCTTTATTGGTCTCATGTTCTAACCAGGGCTTCTCTGTGTACCTCAACATTTCATATCGTTGGCAATTGAATTAGAAAATTTGGGGGCCATATTGTTTTGGTACCAGAAAGACAGAGATAAAATTCAGTTGCTTATAACAACTCTTTGTTTCTTGACCCTCAATAGCTTCAATTTTATTTGGCGAAATGTTTGGTTCTGGATCAGGACCCTTGGGAAAGTGTGTTTGCTATCCTTAAATTCAATTCTAATTTTTGTTCTCTGTGTTATTTCGGTTTCATTTGGCTTATTTGGGAAATTTAAAGTTTGGGTCTTCACCTATCAAACCGGCTTATTTCTGCTGAAGTGAGTTCTGGAAATAAACATCTGTTTGAGCACCTACTACAGTGATAACAAGACAATGTTCGCCTTAGGTGGTCTCTAAATCTAAACAGGTAAGACATATGGAATGGACTGCAAATAAGAGTGGGCTATATTTGGTGCTACAATGGAAAATAACAAATTCTTCTGTGAATTGAAGAGGGTGTTTTAGAATTTGAGATTGGGAAGACTTCACAAAAGAGGTGATATTTGACTTGGATCTTGAATGAAAAGTAGTATTTCATGAAATAGAAAGGGTACGGTACATTCTAAGAGGAGAAGGAAATATAATTAAAGAAGTAAAGGCCCAGAAGGGTGTGTCTTATCTAAGCAATAATAAATAAGTATAGGGCTGCTGAAGTCTATGGTGCATAGGTTGGAGGTTAGAGGAAGTGAGAATAGCTAATTCTAAAAAGATAGATTTGAGGCTTTTTTGTAGAAATTTTTGCATGCTACACTGAGAAGCTTTGAGTTTATTCTCTTGGTGACTATGAACCATTCCGTGTTTCACAAGGTATGTCTAGTGAAAAACAAAAGTGAAGGCAATGATACTCTAATACGTAAAGTTCTGCAAGTCCAAGAGCATGTAGCAGGTTGGCCCTGTGTCCAATATTCTGTTTATGCTATTTGAACCATTTACGAGTAAGAATTAGTCAACTGTTTTCTCTGATACAATAGTTGAATAGCTTTTAGCTACCAATTCCTACTAATTTTCCTTTAACAAGATATTTATCTTAAATAGACACATCTCCATGGAAGTGACAATGAGGAGAGTGGGAAACTTCTACATAAACTATTTGCTAAATTTTCAGATTTGGAATGCTACTTGCCGCTGATGTCTACTCTTGTAAAGTAGAGACTTCCAAGAAGAACTGAGAAAATAAAGTTAATTTGTGCGTATATTGTCAGGTGTTAGGAGCCCAATTTTATATTTGTAAGCTCAGTTAACCCTTGCCATGACTTTAAATAACTTTTCAAGGTTCTATGTCTTTTCTTGAAAAGTTAGAATGCTTCCAGAAAAATAATTTGTATGATACCTTTCTCTTTGAAACATGTTTTGGTCAATATTGAAAGGAAAGAAAAAACTGAGGTGCAGTATGTCTTTCTCATAATATATTCTGTTTGGAATTAATGTCTTATTGATGAACTGAGTATTAGAGCTTGGTACACAGGAGCTATTGAATTATTGTGTCAGTGCAGAAAAATTGTGGTCATTATTTCTCCTTCTTAACATAAACAAGTAGTAAATACACCACAAAAAAGGGTATATGCATTAGGGCCTCCCACATAAACTTCGCCTCTGCATGCATAAACATTTTCTTACCATCACAAATAATCAACAGGAGAGTAGCAAATGCAAGTTTAGCTTTTCTCCAGAATGTTTATCATGGTTACTTTAAACTGTTTATAGGAAAGATAGAACTATAAATGTCCTTCAGGAGGTGGGTAGGACCAGATGGCTCAAAAGGCTTTTCTGTGATAAAATGTTTGGTTACATTTTAGGCAACACATGGTCCTTCTGTAGCAATTATTTGTCATTTCAAACATCGTTGTTGATATTCAGCTCCTGAAACAAATAACACCAACCTAAAACATTTATAATAGCTTAAGAAACAAGGTTCATTCTGAGCTGCTGGGATGCAGCTGCCCCCTGGCAACCCATCTTCCGGTCAGCTGTGATGCCCTAGCCCCATCCCTGCCTGTGCCGTGAGCTAGAAAAGCTTACACTGGCCTTCAAAACAAACACCATGTGTAACCCACCTCAGTGTTTTCCACTTTAGGGCTGTGTAAATGTCAATTTTCTCTAAGAAAATAGCCTGCATATTCAATGGCTTGGGTAAGGATTTATTTTTGATGCGTAAAGCATGCCCTACCTTGAGAAGTGTCTTGAATATAGCTTGAGTGTTCATTTACTGGATGTGAACTGAATAGGAAGGCTATTTCTTACTAAGTGACCATCACAGTAGCTTAGACAAAGGGTGTCTTGGTTTGTCCACACTGAAGAAGTAGTAAATGAGATGAGCAAGACAAGAGGCGGACCTGTTCTCAAGGTCTTTGTCATGTTCTCTGCCTCTCCTAATTTGTTTACACCGACAAGACTGAAGCTCAACTTGGTTAAACCTTCAGAAAATCACTGTAGCAAAAACCTAGACAGGTCCTCCTGAGAGCCTTTGGAATACTCATATGTATTTATTTATATACATTATGTTGGTGGTATAATCCCTTAAGAACAATTCAATCTTAATTTATTTTTTGGCCCAAAGTTTATTGAATGGAAAAATGAAAAATAATCCTCTGTAGTGTCCCCTTAACTTAAGGAAGTTAGCTATTTTGGTCCGTCCTATTCTATTTCACTCAAAAAGGCCCCACTCTACCCCACCCCAGCACCACCACCACCACCACCACACATGCATGCCAACACATACCGTACTTCTCTCTCTCTTCCTTATGTTTCTGCGTTTATTGGAAGGTGTTACAAAATGAATAAAGAAATGAATACAGTACTTTTTAATTCCAGATGTTTACAATACAAGAAGGAAGACAGTAATGCCAACAAAGAACTATGACATATATTTAATGTGATACATTTTACACCATAGATACTGAAAAAGTATCATGGAAGCACAAAGAGAGATTAATTCTGATGGGTGTGCTAATCAGAATGATGAAGACTTCAGGGAGAGGTGGCATTTGAGTAGTCTTTAAGAATCAGTGATTTCAAGAGGTAAAAAGAAAGGAAATGATGCTCAGAGAAATCATAAACTGAAACAAACAAAGGAATATCTTGTTCTTATTCTTAGATATCTTCCCTCCTTCCTCCCATCTGTCTGTCCATTCTCCATTCATATATATATTTTATATAAATATGAGTATTTTATATAAATATAATATATATATACATAATCAAAAGTAATGGGCATTATTTATCCCTTTGGGGTTTCTTTTTTGCCTATGATTCAAAATGTGGCACATTTCATTTATAGTTAATTTTGTCAGAAAGGCAGAGCCTTCTTAAACAACATAAAATGAACATTAAATAAAATTTTGGAAATAGCAAAGATAGTGGATAATAAAATCTATATGGTCAAAATTTGTTTGCATATTTCTTTGTAGTCCTATGGAACTGACATTCAGAATGGGGGATGCTGGGATGGCTCAGCGGGTTAAGTGCAGCCCCAGGTCTGAGGATCATATCCCGGCCCTGGCCAGAGCAGACCCATGTGCTGAACTGGGGTGTGCTTCCACTGGGGGTGGGAGGTGGGAGGGGTAGTTCAGTTTTCACCAGGGTGAGCTTCTTATGTGGGAGGCCCCTAACCCGGTTTCAGACCTATGCAGCCCCTTGTCCACCTGTGGAGTGAAGACTGTATCAAAAAACTAGTGACTTAAACTAAGGAGACTGCTCTGGGCCCTCCCCATTCTCTCTCTCTCTCTCTCTCTCTCTCTCTCTCTCTCTCTCTCTCTCTCTCTCTCTCTCTCTCTCTCTTCCAAAACCAATAAAAACAAGAAAAGAAATTCGGAATGCCCACTAGTAGATTTAATTGACATAGTCTTCTCAGCTGTAGTGCAGAATGGTTTGAGGAACATTTGTACCCTAACCGTAATTGGTGCTTATAAGATGGCTAACGGTTTAGAGCAATTTCTGGGTTTACTTTGTTGGCAAGAACTAAAGGACAACTTGCACTAACGGGCAGGGCCAAGGGTGGGCAAGGCAGCCACTGCACAGTGAAGGGTCATCCTGCAGCCCACCCGGTGCTTAATGTCCAATAGGCAATCATGTGGCTGAAAACTTACTTATAATCACTTACATCAAGTGCCTAACTCTGTGTGTGTGTGTCTGTGTATGATTTAACGTATTCTGAATTTTAAGCATGCAATTACCATGTAAATCAACTGAAAAATATGCATATTTTGTTTTTCTTAGAAATGTGCGGGGAAGCTGGGATGGCTCAGCGGGTTAAGCACTCGCTTTGCAGCCCCGGGGACAAAGGATCAATCCCAGCCCTGACCCATGCGAACCCATATGCTGAACTGGGGTGTGCTTCCCATGTGGGAAGCCCCCAGCTCGGTTCTCACCCACTGGTTTGGCCCCTGGCTCAAGGGGCCATGCCTCCCAAGCGGGAGGCCCCCAGCCTGGTTCCCACCCTGCGAGGCCCCTGCCCACCTTATGGAAGGAAACCATGTCAAAAACTGATGACGTACAACTATGGAGACTGCTCTGGGCCCTCCCTCTTTTCTCTGTCTCTGTCTGTCAAAAACAATAAAATAAATCTTAAGAAAAAAATCTTAAAAAAAAAAAAAAAGAAATCTGCTGCACTTTTCACCATTTCAGAGAATCATATCACGTCAATAGTTTGCTATTTAATTCATCCATTTGATGGAAGAATATATGTCTTCAAAGTAGAGGTATAACTATCTGACTACCTGTCTATGGCTTCCACATTAATCATTCCTGAGCATGTACCTACTGAAATGCCACAGAGCATGGTGGCAACAGCATGGATACTGCAGACTGCGTACATTCTCCTATCTCACATTAGCTGTGTGACTTTGGGCAAGTTACTTAACCTCTCTGTATCTCATTTTTTCCTATCTGTAAAATGAGAATACTACTGTTATATACCTTAAAGACATTAAAAAGTATGAGAGCTATGAAAAATGACTGGCACATAATAAGATTAATAAAAGTGTTAGTAATTAGAACAGATTCACATTCTCTAAAATATTTGGGACTAGATGTGTTCTAGAATTCAATGCATTTTTAAAGGTAATCTGGTGATAGATTATAAATATTATATATTATTATTAGTGGAAACTGGGACAGTACCTATAATCAGAACATCCATTTTCCTGCAGAAAATATTCTGGCTATTCACATTGACTGGGAAAAATAAAAACCACATCAGCTTCAAGTGTGTTTCTATCAGCCTTTGTTGCCAAACAAGCTACAACATGGTTTTGAATTTTTGAGCCATTTGGATTGTAGAATTGTGGAAGAATTATGGATCTGCATCTTATTTATTTAATTAAGATTTGTTTTATTGTTTAAGAGAAGGTGAGAGAGAGTAGGGGAGGGGGAGAGGGCCCAGAGCTGTCTCCATGGTTGTACATCATTAGTTGTGACATAGTTTCATTCCACACAGGTGGATGTGGGGCCACAAGGGGCAGGAACCCAACTGGAGGCCTCCTGCATAGAGGGTGAGAACCTTTTTCACTATTTCAGTGGTTACCAGTTGCACCGCAATTCAGCATGTAGGTTTGCATGGGCTGGGCCAGGATTCAATTCCCGGACCTCACAGTTGCAAGGCAAGTGCTCAACCTGCTGAGCTATCCCAGCACCCCTGCATTTTATTTTTTACTACAAACTATTTTCCTCTATTTCTCTGTTATGTGACAAATATTATTTTGATTACGTAAAAAGGTTATCATTATAAATAAAGAATTGCATCTACAACTTTCATCTCAAGATAGTTAAGGTGCTTTACAAACTATTTTTTAAAAAGTGCCATTGGGTCTGATGCAGTTGAGAACCACTAATACATGGCCTTTTAAAAATCTATACATTATCTCATTTGATCTTCACTATAGCCTTATGAGACAGGTTCTTACTTTAGGGAGAAGAAAACCAAATGCAAGGGAAACAAAAACATGCTAAATGCCTCAATCTCAATAAGGGGAAGAATTAGCATTGACCCAGATCTTGGACTTCTAGTCCAGCCCTCTCCTTCCCATTCCTCTCCTGACACATGAGCCAGAGGACTGATGGGTGCTATGTGCTCAGCCTGTGACTCATCAGTGAGTGTTTGGGGTGAATCTGTAGGAGTTGATTTTTGTGCTATTCTATTATTACGTAACACAGCTTTATTTTCTACCTACGTTGTTAACTAAAAATTATTTTGTACCTGATCTGCTTTTTCCTCCTTTTTTTAATTGTTATGTTTAGTGGGATGACATTGGTTGAAAACCATTACATTGTTTCCAGGTGTACAGTTCTACATTACATTCTCTATACATTGCATTATGTGCTCACCACCCAGAATCAGCTGTCTTTTCATCACCATGTATTTGATGTTCCTCCCTACTCCCCCCACCCCAACTCTCGCACCCACCTCCCCGCTTACCTTCAGGTAACCACTAAACTATTGACTATGTCCATGAATTTTTGTTTCTTTGCTACTTTCAGGTTACTTTTTCCTCCTTTTCTCTAATAATGCTTTTGTAGAGAAGAAATTTCACCCTTTAAGATTGTCTTTATCTAAACTGCTTTTTAAAAACTACCCACGACCTCAACTAGGTTTCCACTTGTGAAAGAATGCAATTGGCTGTGCTCAGTAGTGGAAAGAACATTATATGAGAAGGGAGAAAAAATAAATTTAGGCCCTGATTTAGCTTAACTAGACAGCATGATTAACTTGACCCTAGGCAAATCACTTGCCTTTATGAATCTCCGTTTCTTCATTGTTTTACAGTTAGAATGAAATGAGGTGCCATACATAATACAACCAGAATAAAGTCTGCCACATAAGTGCACATTCAATATTAAACCACTGCTTCTATACCTTTAAAATAATGGATTTGTACTATATCAAGAGACTATCTCTGCAATTTAATTATAATAGAATAATTCTAAATTATCCCTCAGTCAACTCCTATTGATGATTCATTGAGTTTCTTAGTTCTGTGTTTCATTATAGCCCATTTTGACCCTTAAATAATATCACAGTTAATTTCAATGCTTTTACTAATAAATTACATTACGAATCAAAACAAAGGGATAGCAGGCACTGCTCAAGACACAGACTACATGAAGACTGACTGCATTAAGCAGTCAAAATATTTTTCCAAAAAAATCAAGAAGCAATCACAAAATAGCTTTCCTTGATTTAGGTAGCAATTAGGTTAATAATCAAATGAGACTGATAATGACAGCTGAGGAGCCTAATCAGCCAGATTACAATTGCATTTACTTAAACCTCTTGACAGATCACATCACAGCTGAATAGGGGACTCTTCTTAAGACTGATGTCCCTTGATCTTTATTCATTGTTTCATTGGATGCCAGTCCTCAGAGTAAAACATGTTTCAAACAATGTTTTCTTCATAGAACTGTGTTGTTTAATTTTAGAGTAATGGCCTATGTCTGCTAAACAGAATTTTCATCTCCATAAGAAGAAAACAAATTCAGTTAAGTGAAAAACAGTGAATTTTGGCACCCTTTTGTTTCACACAAATCCCACAATGTGTTCTGACCTGTATAGCCTTCGTTATTTGCACTCTTATTTGCTCCTAATTCCTTCCTTTCACAAAAAGAGAATTGTTTTTACTTTTTTAAAAACACCTGAGAAAGATATGCATCCTTATTGTTATTTGCTGCAGAAAAAAAATATATAGATCTCTCCAAAAAGTCCGTCTCTCTCCTCAACCTATTGTATCATAGTGCATTCTACATAGCAGTGGCATTTGTTTTTTCATTCCTGAGCTGCCTCTACTCTAGACCATCTATTGTTTGTCAGACATGGTCCCACATACAATAATAAGCAAAACATGGTGACTGCCCACATGGAGTGTAGTGTCTAGTCATGCACAACTCCCAAATCCTTTCTGCAAAGTGCGTTTGGATTGGTCAGTGGTTCCTTCCAATTTTTGCATCTTGGTAGAAAGTAAATCATCTCTGCTCCATTACTGATTATTTTTTCTCCAATTCAGACAATATAAACTAGAATAAAAGACTCTCCAGAAATTTAAAAGGAAATAGAAATCCCTATTCAGGTATTCTTTCACTAACTTCATTAAAAAAATAATATGATTTCTCTTAGGTTAAAAAATAAGCAATGACTAGGAAATAGAAAACGTTTTTACTTTAATCTTTTCCTTTAACTTGCAGTGTTCCTTTACTTATTTGCATGACAATGGACCCAAATCACTCTGCAACCCGGGCATGGTATACAGATACAGAGGCTCCATTAAATTTAGGAGGATTTTTTTTTTTTGAAAGGTGTTTGTTTTATTGTATTTTGTCTCAACAAAATAAGGCATAGAGACCAGGAGGGAGGATTTCCTAGTTAATGTATATGTATGTGCTCTTGGTTAGCTAATGTAGTGAATGCAAATTATTCAAATGCTTATGTTCCACGCTACAAGAAGGTTTGGCCTTCAGCATGTAGAGAATTTAAAAGGTACATTGGATCCACGTTCACACAATTCTTCTCTGATATTACATAGCTTTGGCTTTCCATTCTCATGACACGGATCAAAAGCTAAAAGGAGAATAAAGTAACAAGAGATTTTATTCCAATTGTTTCAGCTTTCATAGGCCAATACTCAATCAATCATATGCTGAGAGAAGGGCATTAAAGTGTTGCACTCCTAATGTATTTCTGCCTGTTTTTCTTATATTTCCTGTAGGTTTTGTTTAATGAATGTTGAAGGAATATTTTTATCATGCATAAATATCCATACCCCATATCTTCGTTGCAGATGAAGTCATTTCCTAATATCATTGCCTCTTCTCCCTTCTGCCACAAGTCATCCATGAGAAAGGGATAAATATAGTTATTTGTGAGGTTAACCTAATTCAGATAATTAGAATGACCAAGAAACTCACATTTACTCTGGAGTTTGTTCTCTACCCACCCACTACCCCCACCCCCCAAGTATATAGAAAAAGGATGGAAGGTCAGCCCGATCTTCCAATAGGCAAAACTATGAATTTTTTAAAAAGTAAATCTCTCTCCTGGTTTTCATTTTATTTCACTGACTATCACAGTGTCCCTCACTCTTTCTCCTCTTTTTAACTTCTGACTGCCCAAGTGTTCCAGAGTCTCCCTCTCTTCATTTATCACGCTCAGTCCAATGACTTCAAATACCATCTACATGCTGATGATATATAGATCTAGTTAACTCCTAGGCGCTTCAGGCATCTCCAGTTTAACAGTCAAACACAACTCCAATCTTTTCCCCAGCTAGCTCTTTTGCTATTCTTGTACATCTCAGTAATACTGTGATATTTATGTAATTATTCAAGTCAGATATCTAGAAGTTATCTCGCACTGTCTCCCCACCACCATATCCATCAACATATCCTTTAACTTCTAGTTCCAAATAGCCCCAGAACACTTCCACTTGTCTCATCTTTACGTCTCCTCCTTAGCCCAAGACATTATAATCTCTTGCCTACATTAGCAATGGCTTTCAAACTCATCCTTGTGATCTTACATTTGCCCATTCCATTGAATCCTCCATAGAGAATGATCCCTTTAAAACTTGAATTAGTTTGCTATTCTCTTATTTAAAGTCTCCAAAGGCTTTTCACTTCATTTTGAATAAAATCTAAACTCCATCTCCACACCCCTTTTGATACCTTATCTATCACTCACCCCTTAGTCTAGGTCAGTCCATAATCACGGGCCTTTGTTTATTGTTGTTCCTCTATGATGCCAAAGTCGTTCAGGCCTTAGGGCCTTTGCACTTGCTACTTTCTATTACTAGAATGCTTTCCCCTCAGATCTGCAGAAGGCTGGCATCTGTCATTTAGATCTCAAGTTAAATATCATACCCTTAGGGCAGCCTTCTCTGGCCTCAGTCTAGGTTTGCTACTAGTCATTGAACATCAGAACACTTTTTTTTTTTTTTTTTTAATTTATTGTTAAATTTGATGAGGTTACATTGGTTGGTAACAATTAGACAGTTTACAGATGTGTAAGTCCACCTCACATCATTCATGCATCGTATTATGTGCCCATCACTCAGTATCAGTTCCCCTTCCATCTCCTTATATCTAGTGCCCACTCCCACCTCCCCCCACAACTGTCCTCCCCCTCCCCCCCCATCCTGGTAACCACCAAACCATTGAGTGTGTCCATAATGCTGGTGCCCTCTCCCACCTTCCCTCCCTCTCTCCTTCCCCCCTCCTCCCCCTCCCTCCGGCAATCACCAAGCTATTGAGTGTGTC
>PVKE010004034.1:0-67472 GCA_004027555.1 Craseonycteris thonglongyai
ATTTGGAAAAGTGAAAGCTAAGATGACAATTGAGGGGAAGTGGTTCCTGCAGACAACATCACCAATCACGTCTCAGATGTGGCAGCCGTCCACCTTCTGCTGGGGGGAGGGGATTACATGGCATCCTGAGAGCTTTCAAGAGCAGCATCCAGACATCTCCTGATGGAAGCGTTTGGTGGACTAAGCCTTTCCTGGATCAGTCATGAGTTAAAATCATCTTACAAGGAGGGAGGCTAGTGCGAGGCCTCCTGCCTCTAGGTCCAGGAGTGGCCCCAATCCACAACGCCTTGACACACAGCCGAACCTCACCTGGCTTCCCATTGCGTCATGTATTCTTGAGGAGCTCACTGCCACAAGGAAGAATTAAGTCACAGATTGGGTGGAAATAATTCCTAGAAACTTCCAATTAGAGGGACCAAGGTGAGAAACAAAAACTGAGGTTCAGTAAAACTGACCTAATGTTAAAACACGGGAGAATGCATCTTCTGTTTTCACCATGGATTTTCCAGAGCCTGAGACTCTGTGGATCTCAATAAATGTTATTACTCTCCTCTGAATTAACTCACATTTTCACCTTCTGTAAGTGTTTGTCAAAAGAAACCTTATGTAGCCTCCTTAAATAGAAAATGAATATCCCTTGCCACGTGTAGACACGCAGCATAAGAAACGAAGTCAGGGACGGCAGAGGCATTACGGTTTTCATCTCATAGACAGGTGCCTATACAAGGTTTTGAGCCTGGGGTTTGCTTTCACTTTATTTATAAACAAATAAATAAAGATGATTGATTAGTAAGTAACAGAGAGGTGATAAGAACATTTTGGCTCCAAATTGCAGCCTTCTCCTTAGCTAATCAGAAGGCTAGAGAATTAAAAAGAAAATGCCTTTTGACATTATGTGTGAGTCAATAGCATTTAGCACTGCATTCAAATACATCACCAAAATGACCCCAGATACCATCAGGGTTACAATCTCCCACTCTGAAAAACACTAGACTCGATAGATGGTCTCTAAGGGCCTTTGATCTCTACCATTCAGTAATCTAGGTTGTTATGGTGATGTCTTTTAAATTATGTTATCAATAAAATGATGGACGTGAGGTAGAGGTGACTAGATAGAATGGATTTTGGAAATAATGAACCTGTTTTTCCTGCTTGCATTTGAAAAGATGGTCTTATACCTCAACAGTGATGCTTCCCCTTCATCATGCCATCATACAGTGGGGCCCCCTGAGGATTTACCAAGACATCGCCCGGATCTGAGTGTCCCCAGACCACTGCTCTTAAAGAAATGAGCCTACAAAGCACAGGTGACATTTCTATAGGCTCTAATGCAAGGTTTCCATGAAACCAGGGGGTAAATAGTCTGAAACGGCCACCTATCTTTCCCTAAGTGTTCCCCTCTAGACAGAGGATAATATCTCTGGAGTTCAGTTTCCCCTGAGTTACTGTCAATACGGTGAAAAATGCCCAATTAATAAAGACACGCTCAACAGCACAATAGAGAAAGAAGAGTCCCCAAGCATGGACTGAGCTCAGGAGAGTTTTGTCCAAGGTAATCCAAAAGTCTACTGTCATGGTACAAAAGCCATGGTGAGGAGAATACACTGTCAAGAGACAAGCTCAATTATTACCCAGGAAAAACCAGCTGTGAGGACTGGGGGCAGCTTCAATGGGAGATTGAGCAGTAAGAGGACTCAAGGGAGAACTCGAAAGCAAGGATAAAGGAGCCAAACCAGTGGTTCAAGAAATAATTTGAAGAACAAGACCCATGTTCCAGAATGTTCCATCTATGTGGCACCTGCTGCATACTGCCAAAGCAAGCATGTAGGAAAGAAAGAGCCACTTGGAAAGTCATCGACACTTTGTGTGTTCAGCCTGCCTGCATACCTACAGGCGTGCATCCATGCCCCGTGCACAGGGACTCTTTCTAGTCTTCATTCACCGTATGAGGCTGTGCTGAGAATAGGTCAAGATGCTAAGGAAGAAAGAAACAAGACAACTGCAGCACTCAAAGCAGACCGTCCAGCCAGTTGAGAGAGGGACAGAAATTGCCACAGGAAGGAGGTCAGAGCAGGGCAGGGTCACAGATGGTTGGAGTGGGGTGGAGGTGGGGAATGCCTAGAGTTCTGCAAACATCTCCACCGCATCATGAATTAAATGAGTTCTTTTCCTGAGTCTGGGGCCTTTAAGCAGCGTTCTGAAGGATTGGAGGAGAGTGGGATGGATGTAACAATGGGGGAGGGGGAGATTTTCAGGCAGAGAAAAACAGCTTGAGCAAAGGCAGGGAGGCAATTATTTACAGCTTTCTAGATGTCTTCTAACCACAGAAACCAAAAGCTAAAGATTCTGTCAGCACATTCGAGGATCGCTGACTGAATCCTGAAAATTTATAGGCAACTGACACAGGAGAGTTGAGTAATTCCTTTGATTTTGATCATGGCACCCGTGATCGTACACAGAGAGAGCAAGAGGCAAATGCCTTAATGATCTGAAAAGACTTTGCTTAGAGTCTACAATTTGAAAATTCTTTTGTAATAAAATACCTTGATGTGCTTATAAATCCCATGTCAGAGTAAAATGATCCCTTCTGGACCAGGCATTGAAACTTGGGGATGGGGATAATTTCCTGAATGGAAAATTAGAAAATTCCTGGAAACAAACAAACAAGCAAACAAAAAACTTGGAATGACCTTTAAGGCACTTGGTATCTGGTCACATGTTCAAACCACAGCTGCCTTTCAGTCCTCAAATATTGCAAGGTAGCAGGGCTCACTTCTATGGCTGGGGAATTCTTCCCCTTAAAGTAGTGCATTGCATCTGATTCTCTTGATACTGAGAGTTGGAATAAAAAGAGGAAAATGTTGATCATGAGAGAAACATCTTAGAAAAAGGATAACGTACAGGATATCTCCTTGACTCAAATAACAGTGTTTCATTTTTCAAAGTTCCACTTTAAAGTGAAGCAAACGAGATGCAAAGAAAGTAAGTAAATGGCTCAAGTTCAAGCACCCAAAGTAAGGGAAGGAAGAATAGGGAGAGCCACCTCTAGCTCCCCTGTCATCTTTCACTTGAGTCATGCTCTTCGCCCTCCCTCTCTGTGACTTTACCCCTAGACCTGGAGCCACAAGCTGCACCTGAATTCTACTTCCTGTGGAATTCCTTCCACTTTGCCACCTCCAAAGGATGTGACCAATGATAGACAATCTTGCTCTTTTCCCCAATCTCAGGAAATGCTATCACTATAATTAGGTACCTAAAACAGAAAAACTGCAGAAGTATTCTTGATTTCCCTCATCCCTTCTGTATTAGTTCCCTGTGGCTGCCTGTAATTTACCGCAAACTTGGTAGTTTACAACAGCAGAAATCTACATGTCTTCTCAGAATTTTTTTTTCTTACTCCAAAATCAGGTATTAGAAGGGCTGGTTCCTTCTGCCAGCTCTGAAGGAGGCTGGAGTGTTGGGTCTGCAAGGAATGCTCCTCTCTGCCCCTGTCTTCACATGACCTTGCCCTCTGAATCTTCATGTCTGTCTTTTCCTGTCTCTTCTAAGAACATTCATCTTTGGGTTCAGGACCTACCCTAATCCAGGATGGTCTCATCCTAGATCCTTATCTAATTACATCTGCAAACACACTTATTCCAAACGAGGTCACAATCTAAGGTTCGAAGGGGAAATATCTTTTAGGGGCCACAATCCAACCCACTACATCCTCCATTCCAGATCAAATCAGTCCCAAGTCCCATAAACTTTACTTCCACCATATATTCCATTATCTTTTGCTTCTCTCTATCTTCATTACCACCACTCAGACCAGCACCACGGTCTTCATTCCTGGGACCACTTCTGTGATAGGCCTCACTAGCCTCTACACTCACATCTCTCCATCCATTCTCCCTACCACAGTGTGAATGAGTTTTTGCAAATTCATATCTTATCGCTCCCCTACTTAAAACTCTCTAGTGAGTTATCATGAAGACTAACAGCTACCTCCTCACCACAGCCTCCTGGGACCTCAGGCTCTGGCCCCTGCCTATGGCTTGAACCTTCTAGCCCACCATGCCTTAGCCCCCTGCATTTTGTGCCATTTCTCCAACACTTCAGCCTCCTACTTCACCGTAGGGCTCCTTCCTAGCTGCCTTTCTAACAGACATTCCCTTTTTGCCCCATTTCCACATCTCTACATAACTGATTCCACTGTCATTCCAACTTCAGCTGACATGTTACCACCTTAAAGAGTCCATCCTGGCCACCAAGAAGTTTCCTCCTAGAAATGTGTCATCAAATCACCAAGGCTTAGCTGTCTGCTCAATGCCCAGCACTGTCTGGATAGCTTCCCTGTTTACTTGTTGTTGTTAGTTTGGTGGTAATTGTTTGCTTGTTCATTCTTTTATTGTCTGCCCCACTTCCACTAGAATATATGCCCTGAAATCAGGGACTTTGTCTATTTGTTCACTATTAAACCCTCAGCACCAGAACTCTTTGGAACTTAGTAGTTTCTCAATAAATGTTTGCTGGTTGACTGAATGAATGAGTGAGTGTTACAAATGCATAAAGACTTTGACTTGAGAATGAGTAATGGGACACCACTCTGAAACCCTCTGATAGGGAAAGGTCTGGTTAGATGAGCACCCAGAAAAAAAACCACAGTTATCTTCTCAAGTGTGAGGCATAAAGAGCAATTAGGAGCAAGAGATTTCCCACTGTTACTACAGCAGACCTTTTGCCTCCTACAGGCACACAAGTACGCATAGTTCAGTGCTGGAACTGACAGAAGATTTCTAGATATGAGAAGGGCACTGGTTATAGGTGCTAGGGAACTTAAAATGAAAATGAACACTTGGTGTGGCTAAGAAAAATAAAATTCTTTTTACAAATATAGCCTGTCTGTCTTGTGATCCCCATGCATTATAATGATTACAGAGCTCATTCAATGTATGTCGACTTAACGTAATTATAAATGGTTCCAGTGACAACAATAAATCATAGATCTCTCTAGGGGGCAACAGGATGTGTCACCTAAGTGCTCACAACCATCCTTGTGGGCAGCCAAAAACTGAGCCACAAAGTAGCCAGAGCAGCTTTGAAAGACAAGGTCAGATGAAAGACAGCTTTGATTGATGGGATGAGAAGAGAAGGATGGTGGTGAGGTAACCAACTTGTCCCTGTTCGCCTGGGACTTGCCTGGGACTAACACTGAAAAGCCCATGACCCAGGGAACCCTTCGGTGTAGAGCAACCTGAAATGGTTGTCAACCTAAACTGTGAGGAATCGAGGCTGAACTGTGCTATCTGTTGAATTCCTAAGCCTGTGATCCTATTTCATTCCAAGTTCAAATGTTTGTACGACTTTCACTATTATTTCTCTCGCTCAGATTTCTCTCTTACTAATTGTTAAGGACACTTAACAATTCTGAATTTTTAGTTTTAACATGTCTACAGTGTTCTTCCCGGCACCGTCAACCACCTGAATCTCGGGTGAGTCTCTGGCTCCAAGGCCCCACAAGCTATTCTGACCTAGAAGCAGATGCCCCCTGTCCTAACTGACAGGCAGGGTCAACACACATGGTGACTTTGTTTATGGACCCCCCACTACCTGCCCTGTCGGTGTCTCCTGAGCTTCCCCCAGCTCCAAACCCTCAGGACACTGGTGCTGTTTTCCTCTTCGGGGACAGTCCTCTCACACCCACCCAGGCTGCTGTTCATCTTCGGTCCAAACCCAGCTGCTTTCTGTCTTTCAGAGGCGGCTCCTAGCTCCTGATTCCCTGTGTCCCTTCTTTCCTTCTATCAGGCAGACAGATTTCTTTTAATACTGACCTTCACATTGCCTGGATTTGATGACACAGGAACGACTATAGTATATGCTCAAGCTATCATTTTAAAACAATACAGCTTGTAGGATTTAATCCCAATTTAGGAACATCTGACAATGCAGGTAATGTAAGAGGTGAAAGAAGAATGCAAAACTACCAAACAAGCAAATCAATGAAGCACCCCCCACCTTCAAACCTGCAAATAGAGGGAGGAGAGCATCCCAGGTCTGCTTTTCCACCTTTCATGTGTTGCTTGTTGATTGTACACCTACACAACTCTTTCTCCTATATCTTTTTTTCCTGCAATTTTTTGGCAGGAGCTCTCTCTACATGAGTTATTGAGGCAAAAGCAGTTGGCTTTTTTCAAGTGGCTCAGCCAGGTAGTTGCAGTCAAATGGGGACAAGTGAGTACGTGTTCGCTGGGCCTCTTCCACCGTCTGCTGCCCCAGGGTGGAGGGCGGGTATTCTCTGGGATGCTGAGGTGGATGCAGCCCAAACTCTGCCCAGATGAAGTCTGCCCTCCGGGCAGGACGATGGACACTCAGATAAGTCAGAAGACATAAAGCAGCATGGACCAAGCACGCCCAGACCAGGGTTGTGGGAACACAGAGGGAGGAAGGACTACTCCTGACTAAGAACCACGCAAAGCTTCGGGACACATCCCTGAAGAACAAGGATGGGAAAGTCAGGAGGGCGTCGCTGCCCAGCAAGGGTAATGAATGACGAAGATGCCGGATCCTGAAGGGTCTTGAACACCATGCCCATGAACTGAGCTTTTACTCTGTACATAGTGGACACATCATGAAGTACTTTGAGGAAGGACATTCAAGGACTGTTTGATAAGTATCCAGCCATATAGCCATTCTCGTTCTAGTGACAACGGCCAGGTTTTTTTCCAGACAGCCTTTGTAATGTAAAAAGAGCTGTGCCTATGAAAGCCCACACTGGCACCTGTACCCAGGGTGACAGAACCCAGAGACATGAAGCAGGGAGGCCACTTAGGAAGAGGCCACCATAATCCTGAGAAGACATGAGGGGCCCTGACCAAGGTGGGGATCGAGAGACCGCAAGGCAGAGACTGTAAAGGGAAAATCAACTAAGTGAAGAACGACTGGAGGTGGAGGAAGAGTCAGGAGGCGTGAGGAGGACTCCTATGGATGCAACAGTGAATAGAAAAAATTTTGTATTTCTCACAAAAGATAAATTGGGTCCTTCTGGCGTGGTACTCATTCTCACATGGAGAAGATTACCAGGGCTGAACATCAGCTCTTGCCATGAGCACTGGCAGCGGTCATGGTCATTTTTCTTCAATAGACAAGTACTTAGCACTGCCCTCAGGAGAGCTCTAGTACCCACTGCTTCAGTGACCAGCTTGAATATCAATAGCTAGGTAGGCTGTCCAGCTCATCACCATATGTCTGCCAACTCCCCCAACATACTAACGAACCTTTTCTGTCACCCTCAACTGAGGCAATGAAGGGCACAAAGAACACAAAGAAGAAAGAGCACAAGCTTCAGAATCAAAACAGGCTTCCAACATGGGCCCCTCCATCTCCCCCATGCAAGACCTTGGGCACATTTCCTTATGGGTCTGTAGGGGCTGAGGCTCTAAATGCCACTGGGTTTTGTATTCTCTGTCCTCAGAGGGCTGAGCAGTGATGGCTTTCGTGACCATACGAAGCTGCCTTCACGGTGAATGTTGGCTTCACACCTGACATGCTTATTGCAACAGCATCTTTGTTATCAGCTAGTAAGAGCAGACCACATACCCAACTCAGGGCTGACAGGTGGGTGAGCAGTTACCAGCTGCTTCCAGGCAGCGAGAGAAGCCAGGGCAGAGGGGTCAGGCCAGCCACCCCGGAGGAAGGAGCTACTCCCTCAGTAGCCACACTTACGCTAGACCTTATGTTGTCGCTATGACCCTCTGCCTCCATGTGTGCTTGGAAGAACAAAATGGTAAAGGCAATTCCCATTACTGACGCATGAGATAAGAGTATAAGAAGTGCCCACCGGGAACCCAGGAAATCCTCTTAAAAGGTCTACTACATTCCTATTTCCCATGTCAGAAGGAAAAATCACTTTTTAATTCAGCAGCAGCACCTGGGGTCACCTTGTACACTTGGGATTTTATTCAAAAAATAAATCCATTGCTGATAAGGAGAGCCAAGTTCATGCTGACTCGTAGGAAGCTGGCGACAGACCAAATGTCCTTCCTTCAAATGTATGGGCATCAGACATACACTTACTTCTCTCCCCATACACATCCTACACCTACTCGTTAGCATAGTTGGGTTAATTGTTTTACTAAACATGGTAGGTGTAAGTAATATTCATAAAACACATGCAACATGCAAAGTATTAGCATGCAATGAACACCTCTGTTCTCACTGTTCATTTTTTAAAAGAGAACATTATCATTACCTTGACATCCCCTAGACATGTCCTGCCTCTCCAAACATGCCCTGCCTCTCAAAATCAATCACTTCTCCAAAATGTTTATCGTTTCCTTAAGTCTACAGTTGCACACGTGTACTTGCATCTGTATACCACACATACGTGTGTAGCTGTATATTTTGTGGGTTTATATAACTGAATTCATACTCTATACTCTGTCATGGCTCCCTGCCACCCACAATATTAACCCACGTGCATTTTAACGGAAGATGGACTCGTTTCATCAACTCTGAGCCATAACGGATATGGTGTCCTTGTTAATAAGAACCCCAAGTAGTCAGAGACGATTGCAAAGCAGTGTCCAGGCGTATGTAATGTAACGGTCCTGCTACAAAACACTGTTCTTTTCCATTCCTCTCACCCTCCATTTCCCGCAGGAACACAGGACACCAACACCAATGTCACCATGAAAAAATGTGTCTGGTGAAACACCCCCCTCAGTGAGCCAGGCAATTCAACGCCCTCTGTACCTGAGGTTGGGAGGCAGGAGGCGGGTTCAGCGTACAGCCCTGTTTCTGTCCTCTCTGCTCTTCTCCTCTCCTGCCAAACAGACCTATTTCAGCTCTGCAACCAGCTGATGAGTACCAGGCATCACCCAGCCTCTCCTGTCCAAACCGTCCTGTGCAGCACTGCCCAGGGCTGAATACCAACTACGCCTTTCTCAGAAAACGCACGTGAACAAGCATGGTCCTGGGGGAACTACTATCTACTAATGTTCTGGATTTATCACGTCGCTTAGCAGTTTGCTTCTGAGCCAGTTTTTCCAAATCTAAAAGGCAACCCCACAGGGATAAAAGGTCAACATCAAGAGCTACTTCCTCCTCCTCTGAGCCAGATAAAACGAGAGTCTGTTCTGTTCGCCTTCCACATTTAGCATTTCCACCGCAGCCACTGCTGGGAATTTTTCTTCTCTGAAGAAGACTGAATTAGACCCAGGCCCTCGGCCAGGCCAGCTGGCCAGCCATGTAGCACTCTGGGTCCCAAATGTCAAAGAGTTCCATCCACGAGGCTTCGCTCTTTTTCTCACATTACTCTGTGTGCTAAGGCATAATTAACAAACACTGACTGCTCCTTTCCAGAGCATCTATTGCCCAGTCTCAGGTAGGACATTTGGTTTCGTAGGAGGCATTCTTTCTCCACATGGGATGTCCCTGTGGAAGGACCTTAACCTCTGCAGCCTTTCCTGCCCACCCCCACCACCCTGGCACAAATGACTTGTCCCTTTTCTGTGCCTCTCACTCACTTATATGGATCTCTCTCATAGCACCCACAATGTATTGCTACCATCATTTATTTAGAGAGTTTTCTTCCCTACTAAGTTGGAGTTTCCTTTAGGGTGAGTGTCTAATCCATTTCTGTCTCCCTGGCTTAACCCAAAGCCAGGCAGAGGAGGCCCTCGGGGGACAGGGCGGAAGGGGAGGTGGAGCAGAGTCCTTGATGGCTGTTCTGAATCCCCTACACCTAGCCTGCCCCAACAGGTAACCTGGGAGGGCAAGCAACCTGGAGCCAGAGGGTGAGGGGCAAGAGGCTGACAGGGTATCTTTCTCCAGGAAAGAAGCTAAAGAACACGAGGGAAACCCCAGGCCAAGTCCTTGAGACAAAGGGAAGAGTCCACCCTGGCAACACCGAGTACTCACACTGAAGCTGAAAGGTCAGAATGGGATCATTACCGGAGACAGAATCAAGTATCAGCTAGATACTAGAGTAGATCACAGGAGATCAAGAACAGGCTGGGAAGACTTAGAACCATGAGCCAGCCAGACCTACACAGAGTAAAGGCAAACAGGTTGTCACCAAAGTTTGAACAGCCTGGAATGCGATGCTATGGTTTGGATAGTATTGTGTGGGACAGCGGCAACATGACCCTGACCCTATGGCACCTGAGGTCAACTGACTTCCCCCAAATGAAGCCTTGTGAGGCAAGACTGTTTGAGAAGAGCAACGCCACCTCTCAAATTAATCAGGAATTTCATTTGAATTGGGCCTCTGACTCTGATACCGGGGCAGGACCTAGTGGCTCAAAGAGTCTTGGCATAATTTGGATTACCTCCATAAACTTAACCTCAAACAGCAGGTTTCAAACAGGGAAGGAGAGACAGAGTCGGGCCAGAACAGCTCTCTCACTCATTCTCTGGACCTCAGCCCCACCCTCTTGTAAAGGGGGGATATGAAGTTTTCCTCACAGGCTAGGCCATCTACAAAACTCCAGGGCATGATTTTAAAGAAACTACCAGTACCTTCTAGGAAGTCTGCGGTTCTACCTGTTGACGGTTTGCTAAGGGTTTTGTGATAGACTGGAAGCATCCACAACTCCCAGCTTGTCAAATCATGACACGGAGCAGTGCAGGGGCCCACAACGTCTGACACAATGGCTACGGGGACCAGGAGCCAAGGGGGCTTTACCTATGCAATGGCTGAGAAGACCAGACACCACAGAGAGATTATCCCAAACTGAGACCATGCTGGTCAGGCCTGCCTGGTTCCCACCTCCTTCAGGCTAAAACAAGATGATCAAATTCTGCTAAAAATGCCCAGACCAAAAGGCCTGGTCATCAACTTTTGTTTAGGAGGTTGGTGTTGATACAAACAGTAAAATGCAAGGGGAGCATTTCAGACCAGCAACAGCCCTCACAGGCCCCCCAGTCCAGCACTCTAATACTACAGTTGAAAAAACGAGAGCCCATGGAGGGGACCGTACTTAGCACAGGTCACACATCTGGAGAGAGGAAGGCCCACAAGACAAAATCACGTCTTCAAACCTCAGATACTGTGCCTTAAAAACAGATTCAAATATGGCTTCAATTTTCAAATGACAGGATAACAGAAGCATGATAAAATGAGAGAGAAATTCAATGCAGATACGAAGGGTGAAAGTATAAATAACCAAGAAAATAAACTCTTCAAATAACTGATACAAACCACGGAATGCCAAGGCCCTAGTTAATTTCATGTATTTTATGAGAATGTGAAATGAGGGTGATCAAGCCTGGCAACGAGTCAAGCACTCAGCTCATCTGGAGAGCTCATGGTGAGCGCGCAGAAGCTGAAATGGTTCAATTTGCTCAACTGAAAGATCAGGGAAGGGCTCACGTGTGATTTGGATGGGCCCAGAATGGGGCGCCTTCAATGGAAAGACGCTAGGTGAGGGTAAGTGGAGTCCCCTGGTCCTACTGCCACCTCTCTACAACGTGACTTGCAGAGAATCTGCACAGATGCTCTGAGCATATGAATTCCCTTCTAGAACCTCAGTTTCCTCAGCCCTGAAATGGAGGTCATAAGAACCATTTCCCAGAGCATACAAGAAGCGGCGTCAAAATCCCCTGATAAATCATGCCTTATGGAAGGGAAGGGCACTGTTACTCAAACAATTGTGGGCAGGACCAGGAAGATTGGCATTTGATGATTTTGCAGACCTGCTTTTTGTAACAAATGACAAAAACATTCCACAGAGTAACAGCAGAAAATTCTCTTCAAGAGGGAGTGGAGAGAGGTATTTAACCATCTAGGAAAACACCCATACATCTTGCTGCCTGCCAGACCAGTCACTAAACCATAAATTTAAATGGAAAAACCAGAAAGAAAAATGTATGAGTGTGTGTGTGTGTGTGTGTGTGTGTGTGTAAGTGTATGTATATATATTTAGAATAATGGCATTCCAACATGCCCCACATCTTCTGTGCAATTATCTAAGCAGTTTCTTGTTTGGGGTGATTTCTGGAGGACACAGTCACATACTGAACTGCTTCCCTTCACGTTGTCCCCACCGGTGTGACCTAGAGAGGGACAACGACCTGGACAGCAGGAGAGCTGAGTTCTACTCTCAGTCCTGCCCTTACTCTACTGTGTGGCCTCAGGCACGCCTCCTCTTCTCTCTGGTTTTCCGATTATCATCTCGAAAATGAAGGTTTTGATGCAGAGATGATATCTCTGGACCCTGCCGTTTGTAATGCTGAGTCTCTCGTTCTTGCTATTGAGTTCGGCATGTTGGCTTCCTAGCACACCTGAGTGTGAAATCTTGTGATGGGGGTGGCTGGGCTGCCCAAGTACAACACTGAGTCACAGATTCCTGGCTTCCTTCACTTCTTTAGACCATTTTAGGAGAAATGAATGCAATGAAAAGACAACAGACTGAGCATCCCCTCCAGGACATTTCCTTTTTGTTGTTTGCCTTCCTTCTTTACTTCCCTTTCTGTCCCACTCCCCAACCCCACACTCACCACTTCAGCATGTCAGTGCTCTGTATATTGATCAGCTACTGCCCTGCTCAAAGCCAGGCTGCAGAGAACTATACACTTAGATAAGGTGCTTGAAATACATCTAAACGGAAACTAAAGTGCAGCTATGACCTCAGTGCAAGACAAGATGCAGGAACCATTTCTAATCTCTGACAATCAATCAATGGGACATGTTCTGAGTAGCCCTAAAAACAAAGAGAACTAGGACCAATTAGTTGTGGGAAGATAATTTTAACATAATACACACCAGTCCTTTTTACTCAATTTCCAAGTAGCACCAATTTAATAAAGGTCGCCTCTGAGACATTTTCTCAAAAAAAAATATGTATGCAACTACCAGTGCCCTTTGTATATTTTTCACATGTGCTCTGTGCTATTATATGCTTTCAGCCAATAAGAGCTATCAAGCAGGTTGTATCAAAGGGAACTCTACCCACAACCTTGGATTGAGTGAGCTCTGCAATGTGTGTGGTCAGTTTAGTTTGTGCTTATAACTACTCAGTTTTTTCATTGTTTTTCATCTTCACTTACATGAACATCATCACTGATAAAGCAATAAAATATATGGTTGGGAAAGAGATGACAAGCTGTCCGTTAGAGAATGGTGGAAGACCTCTGACATTGTGTGACACTGTTGACATTATAAATGGTCCTGTGGCCTGGGAGGACGGGACAACACTAATCTGATGGAAGAAGCCATAACTGGAAACACCTCGCTGGTGACTTTAGACCATGAGAACAGAAGAGCCATGGGAAGCCGCTGTGACAGGGACCCTGCTGAAGAGACCCTATGGCGGGGGTGGTAAACCTATGGCACGTGTGCCCAAAGTGGCAGGCGGAGCAATTATTTCGGCACGCGGAGCTGTGAATACCATTTAAAAAATGATTGTTTATGCTCTTATAGACATAAAAATAATCGATACCTCTATCTCACTCGATGGGTTGGCATGCGAGTCGAGCGAGTATACTCTATTTCATAAACTTTGGCACTCAATCGCCAAAAGGTTTGCCACCACTGCCCTATGGCATGCAGGTTAGTTAAGGATCTCATTTCTAGAGCCCGTACCATAGTGAGATCTGTGGGTTGGTCAATGGCAGTGGGCTGTTTCCCAGTATTGGAAGTTTTTGAACATCAGTTGGGTATAAAAGGATGCATGTACAAAAATGTTTATTTAACATAATTTATAATAGTAAAAAAAACCCCACAAGAATGGTAAACCCATACAATGGAACACTATAAAAATCAGATACAACTATGTATTCATTTAGATGGAAAACCGGTCACAACATATTGCTAAGTAAAAAATCAGGTATAGTACAATCTCCTTCACAGAATAGACTCTAGATGGTTATGTACCTAATTCCTAACTATGCTTTCCCTGAGTGGTAACATTATAGTTGTTATCACTGTTTCTTGGCTTATATGTATTTTCTAATTAAAAAAAAATGAATATATAGTTTGTATATTTTGAGAATAAAACAAATAAAGATTAATTGGTCTTTTTTTTTTAATTTATTAGGGTGATATTGGCTAGTAAAATTATATGGGATCCAGGTGTACAATTCCTACTAAGCATCGTCTATCTGTTGCATTGTGAGCTCACCACATTGAGTCGGTTTTTTCCTATCACCATACATTTGAGCCTCCCTCCCTCCTCCCCCACAGCCCTTCCCTCATCCCCTCCGGTAACTCCTAGACTACTGTCTGTGTTCATGAGTTGTTTTTATTTCTGTTTTGATTGTTCATTTATCCTGTCCTTGAAATTCCACATATACTTGAGATTATATGGTATTTGTCTCTCTCAGTAGGACTTATTTCACTTAACATGATATCTTCTAGTACCATCCATGTTGTAGTAAAGGGTACGGTTTTATTCTTCCTTATGGCTGCGTAATACTCCACTGTGTAAAAGTACCACAGCTTTTTAACCAGTTGTTTGTTGATGGGCATTTGCAAAGTGGTCCAGCCACTATGGAAAACAGTATGGAGGCTCCTCAAAAAATTAAAATTGAAATTACCTTTTGATCCAGCAATTCCATTCCTGGGCATTTACCCAAAGAATTCCAAAACATTAATTCAAGATATAGATATAGATATAGATATAGATATAGATATAGATATACATACATACATACACACACACACATACATACATACATATACACATACACACACACACATATATACATATACATACACACACACACACACACACACACGCACCCCTACATTCATTGCAGCATTCTTCACAATAGCCAAGATATGGAAACAAGGTTGATTGGTCTTGATGGCATTTGAACACTCCTTCAACACTGAGACCACGACATTGGTTACCTGAAACTGTAAATAACTAACGTCGTACTTCTTTCTCCCCTCTAATTACACACATACACACACTCGTGCACATCCATACACACACAGCTAAGCTGGGGGCCTTTTTTCATCCCCTGGAAAATGCAGCCATAAATGCCTCTATTTTTCCTATTACACAGCTGGATACGTTCTGGACAGCCCTCAAATGTCACTAGCAAAGCTCATGGGACATGAGGTTACAATGGTAAGTCCTGCAGTACTGGCAGGAATTTCGATGGCCACAGTCGTACTGTAGCCTCACATTCAACATGACAACATGGCTGAAATAACACCAGCACTGTGAACAATAAACAGGATAGAGCACTGCTTGGCTCAGGTGAACTCTGCAGTTTGTTTTCTTTCTCTTGTGTTTCCGCTTTCACAAAACAAGGACTTGCCTTTGGATCTCGAAAGCCTGGTGATACTGTTATTTTGACAGTTGTTCGGTGGCATTGCAGAGGATGAAAGGGCACTTGTTAGCTCTCCAGCTAAACACACCACCCACTCCAGGCAGCATAAACACTATTATTCTGAGTTGACATGTGAGATTTATAGATATGTGTATAGAGGGCAAGTTGAAAATTAGCAAGGAAAAGTAGAGAATTACAATGAAAATGATAATAATGTGATTCATTTTTTTCTACAAAATCAGCCAGAAATTATATCTTTAAATTAATGTGTGAAAGAACCAGTACATTTTAGGTAGAGATTGGTATCTCAGATTTTAGGTCAAGATGCAGGTCAACACCAAATGCTAATCTTCATACTTCTCAGGAGTGCTGAAGACTTAGTTCTAAGAAGATAATGGACATGAAAGTCCTCTGTAGCCTTTGTGAGTTGTTATTGCTATATGAGTAATAATGAGAAAACAATGTTTAAGGATCCTCTAATTTCTTAAGAACATTAACTTTCACCAAAGGCCTGCCTTACTTGCTGTATTAAGATATACAATACCAGGTTAGGAACACCATTGTTATTTGTTGCAAAAACTGAACTCAACACCTAGAACCCTACAAAAACATGTAAAATATGAGGAAAAGCATCTTCATTTAACATGTCCGATCAGTCCTTGCTTTAATACACACACAGTGTATCTGAAGGGAAATTATAATTTACAATGTTATCTGTACCAAGCTACTTCTGAAACAAATATTAAAAATTTAAGACCCTAAAAAAATTTTATACGTAATAAACTCTTTTGAAGCCTATACATGAGCACTTCCATGTTTTTCACTGTTGACCTATAAAAGGGATACCAGAACCATGTTTTATTGATGAGAACTCTAAGAGTGATATAGTGACCTGCCCAAGGCTCCACAGGTAGAAACTTTCAGGGCCAGGATGCTAACCCCCGTCTTCTGATTCTAAGACTCATGCCCTCTCTACTTCAAAGGAGCTGCCTCTCTTTTCCTGCCCCACTGAGTAGCACCATGACACACAGGATAGGTTTACTACTGAAAAATCCCTAGTCTCTCCAGAGCAGTAGCTTATGGAAAATTGGGTGTGCTAGCCAAGTCACCTTATGCCCCTTGTGTGACCTCCTGGTTGCCTAACTCCTGATTGCAGTGAAGTCACAGTTATCCTAATTGCCCATCATCACATGACCAAGCCATATAGGAAAGGTGTTTCCTCCCAAACCCTGAGCATTCAGATCATTGTTTATGACGGAAATAACACGAAGAGCTGATCCAGGACAGAACAGTGGGTCATGTGATTTAAAGTCACATTCTAGTAACAGGAAGATGTGCAGGTGACTGGTGCATAGGGGTTTATTGGCTACTGTCATTCTTATTCAAGCTCCTTTTGAGTTGGAGGGGAAAAAATGAAAATAATGAACCAAGGCTCACACTTAGATACTTCTTTAGAATTGAAAGAAAAGTGATTCCTATGCCCAAACCAACTGATAGAAAACATTTGAGAAGTATTTGGAGCAGTGGAGAAAGCCCAAATTATATAATCTCACAACACTGGGTTTTTTACTACTTACTGAGTTATAAGACCTTGGGCCAGTTATTCAACCTTTATGATCCTTAATGTTTTCATGTGTTAATGAGTTTCTATATATCTCACAGCTGGATCCTGATAGAGCCAGAACTTAAACTTCAAGTCCACCCAAGGGAGTCCTGTTGCACATTACCATGCCTGCATATTTTAGAAGACTAGTGAGCCTGCATACTTAGAGGGTGTGCCCAGTGTCCAGTAGGCAGCCTGAACCCCCTTAGGGATACCAGAGACCCAGTCATGGTGGAGGGTACACAAGAGAAGTTGTTTCAGAAAAAGAAAATGTTGATGGAAAGGTAGGTGCCCACATGAGAAATCCCAAGCAACAACTACTGTAAAACTCAAGCCCAGAGGTATTTGATAAGGCCAACCCAGGTTCTGAGGGAACAGGTCTCCAAAGAGAACTGGTTTAACAATTTGTGGACGGCTAAAATTCTGAAAGCTCCTTAATTAGCATATGTCAATCAAACAAGTTCTGATACTAGCTAGACACTGATGGGTCTTGCCCACAGGAAAATTTAGAACCTAGAGGGAGAAACAAACACATAGACATGTACACAAAAAATGTCAAGCTATAAACTATGTTGGGTAGAAAGATCAAAAGCATGAATGAAGAGAAAACTCGCCAGTCTTAAGTTTCCATGTTGGGTCGCTAGAGTTATGTAAATAATAAGATATGTTTTAATCTCCTGCGGTAATGTCCTCCTTGATCCCCTTTGCTGCTTCCATATCATTTCTTCTCCCTACTCTCTAATTCCTACTCTAAAAAATAAAACAAATACCAAAAAAAAACGCAGCTTCACTGACTGATGTGCCATTAGAACCACCTTTCTGTTGGTATCTGCCTTCGCTGAAGAGCTTGGAACTTGGTGACTCCTTATCTCTCACCACTTCTCTTATGATTAAGGTGACCAGATTTGAACATTGGTAAAGTGGGACACCATTGACTGGTGGGGAGGGGGTTCTTGATTAAAATTTTGATCTATCTCCCGCCATTCCCTAGCTTGTCATGCATTCTTTCCAAAAATCGGGACTTTTTTAAAACGCCGCAGGATGTGGGACAAATTGTTAAAAATCAGGACTGTCCCACCAAAAGCGGGACGTCTGGTCACCTTGCAAGTTATGATCTATCCTGGTGACTTCATGATCCATGTAGATTACTCATTCGTTGCCTGGCTTTTCACCACCATTCTAGTTATACCTTGGACCTTAAAAACCAAAACGAGATCAGTTTAAAATTTGCCTTCTGAACACCCCACTCTTGGATGCCCATATCCTATCTTACCAGCTTGCATCCTCTGCCGTACCCACATCAACTTTTTTTTTTTTTTTTTTTTTGGTGTCATTAAGAGCTCCAATTCACTGAGTCCACAGAATTTATTACTTTACATCACCTCCATCATATCCTCACTTTCTTCTTTCCCAGGTGAGTTTTCATGATATATTTCATTAAATACTGTCTGTCCCTTCCCCTCCCATGCCCCTCTACACCAAACTCCCCTGAAAAACTCCAAGCTTGGCTGGCTGTGTTGGATAGAAGCCATCACCTCAAACTCTCCACATTTGTGAGAAGGTCTGGCTCAGGAGACTTGGAATCTGGGCAAATTCTCTCTGGGCGTGACAATTCCCCCTAGCCAATAGATTGACTGGCTCTTGCACATATGTTGTTATTATACATGCAGATAATAGAAATTAAAGCATAATTAATTTACATAACTTAGGGGAAGGAGACTGAGGGATGAGGGAGGACAACTTGAATTTAGAACTGAAAAATAGTTCTCTGGCTTGAAAATGAATAAAGTAATTGGAACTGAGCAAGCATTGCCAGGCAAAGGCCAGAGCATTAAATTATATGAGAAGTTTTCTCACTTGTATTTATCAAATTGGCTGATGACTTGTAAATGGAGGATGCTAAATTTCTCAACAGAATTGGTCCCTTAGCCAAACATCAATCACTATCACCTTGTTAACCCTCAAGATTTAGTTAATGCCTTTCTGTGTAGAAAATGGGAAGAAAAATTTCCAAAGGTAAAATTTATGACACTCCTGTGATCATAAGCTTAATAAATGTTCACCACAGAAAGTTTAAAAAACACAGATAAGAAATGCCTAGAACAAAGTGAGCACCCAATAATTATTTCCCCATATCATTAAACATTGTTTGTAGTTACTATAATGACTGCATCCTATTCATGCTACCTAAGATTGAATCATTACCCTAGCTTTGGACAATTAGATTGGTTCTTTAGAAGAAGAAAAAAATTACACAAAGCACTGCCAAGAATAACTTTGTAAAAAAAAATGAGTACACAACATTCTAATTGTTGGTTTTTGTTAGATCATATTGAAAAAAAAGTGGAATGAAAAGATTCAAAGGATAGAACCATTTTAAAGCTTTTGACTTGCAAAGCCAACCTGCCTTCCAGGAAGCCTGTCCTTCTGAGTGGTTTTTACTCCCATGGTGGAAGAAGAGCGCTTGGAAGGTAGACAAACCCACAAAGTAGTTTGAAAAATAGTGACACGTTTACATTCAGACCCAGCCAATACTGGCCTCTGGAATAATGGTACCGCTCACTCCCCACCCCTTCCATGGAGTAACTGCAAGGCTCCTATGGTTCCGAAAGTGCTGCCTCAGGTCATCAGCATGATAAGCCTCGTACAGCAAAGTCAACAACGATCCTGGCCTGATGCAGACCTCAGATCCCATCCATACAGTGACCTCCTCCCACTTTCTAGACTCAAAGGCACATCTGAATCCCCTGAGAACGTGTTAAACTTTCCCTCCCTCCCTCCCTCCCTCCCTCTCTCCTTCCCTCCCTCTCTCTCTCTCTCTCTCCCCCTGGATCCACCCCTAGGAAGATTCTGACTCTGTAAGTCATGGATTGGGGCTAGGAATTGGTTTTTTTAACACTGTTCCTAGGCCATTCAAGTACAGATGAGCCTCTTACCAGAGCTAACTTCCAAAAAGCTATCACGTTCTGAGTTTGCATGAATCTCTCTTAACAACATTGTCACTGCTTTTTAAATCTGATGGGACAAGATTCTAAACAACTTTTTAAGAGGAGGAGGTACATAATTTTATGTTTTTATGGGTGTTTTGTTTTCAAACATGCTCCAATATTAGTTTCTTTCAAAGAATTGTCAAATGTGTATACATTATCATTAGCCTGTGGTTTTGTAATCAAAATTATTTATTCATTGGCCTTTTCTTCTTTAAATGTATGTTAACACGTAGTTTAATATACAGGGAATTTATTTAGACTTCCTCATCCACGCTTCCCACGCTACTTCCTTTTTACCTCTGTCCTCAGGCCCAAGACAGTAACAACTTCTCCAATCTGACTCTATCACCAGATCTGATGACTTCACATTGAGCACACCTCCCTTTTTACTTGTCTTTCCATGAGCAGTAACTGTGACAATGAGACATCTGTTGAGCACATATCAGTGTGAGATGATGTACAGAGTACATTTATAGAGATCACTTTGGATCCCTCATATAAGTCAATACTATCTTGTAGCTCATTGGATGTCACTGAAATCATTAATTCCACCAATATGAACAAATACAAAACATAATACTAAAAATATCATTTTTTAAAATATAAACAAAACATCACACACACTGTTAGAACTTTATTAACTAATTAATTAATGAGGGAACTAGTAAGATGTTAAAACAAATCTCACAAGCATTTGAGAAGCTAGGTATTAACAGGAAATAACAGATTTCCGCCTTAGATACAAAACTGGCCAGTGTCCAAGAGAGCTGCAACCCTTCATCTTTGGGGCTATCTTTTCTACGAAACAGAAATTATTCACTCTCTACCAGACAAACATCTCCAAATGAGCTTGGTGCTCCTACAGGGCTGTTAAGCTGTAGAACAGCACAGTCATTAGAAAGCCTAACGAGCTGCATTGACACTGCATTATACAGAATATACAGTATTCTCATTTGCCTATTTTCAGCTTGGGATAGTTTTCATCACAACCTGAAGCTACAGAAAATATCACCGCTGAGGAGCCACCCGTGCCATCAATTAGGGAGTATGTGAGAAATCTTTTCTGAGCGTAGCACATCCTTCTGGGGCCAACCACCAAAAAACTTCATTAAAAAAATTAAAAGGGGATGATAGGCTAGCTCAATGGTTGAGCACTTGCCACATAATCACAAAGTCCAAGGGTCCAATTCCCAGCCCCGACCCATGCAAACCCCGTAGGCTGAACTGTGGCACAACTGCTAACCACCAGGATGAAATGGCGGTGAAGGTTCTCACCTCCCGTGTGGGAGGCCCATGGTTCGGTTCCCATCCTGCGCAGCTCCACATCCACCTGTGTGGAATAAAACCAAGTCACCACTAACGATGTACAACTATGGATACTGCTCTGAGCCCTCACTCCCCACCCCCTTCTCTCTCTCACACACACACACCTCACCTTCTCTCAAAAACAATAAAATAAAGAACTAAAGGAAAAAGCAGAGAGAAAGAGAGGAAAGAAGAAAAATAACAAGATTTATAAGATTTCAAGTTTTACATTTAAGTCTTAGAATTTGGATTCATCCAAAATATGTCATTTACTTTGAGATTTTATCCAACAATGTTTACAGTTCTGTCAAAATCAAGGCAATTTGAATTACATACTAACTACATCTGAATAAATACAGTACTATGCTTGAAAGACTAGAGAAAAGCTGAAGTTAAGACCTGCTTTTCTAACAGTTTTGATGTACATTGATGGCAAATATTCTGTGGTTAAATCAGATATGCTATGCATTCATTGTTAAGATACTTGTTTAAATTACTTCATTTTGGTTTTGATATATACATTGCTATTTGGATTTGTTATTCCTTTGGGGGGAGAGGGAAGCATGGCAACTTTTTGGAAAAAGTTTTCATAAGTATTTCATGTACAAATGTCCAATGCTTCATGTTCTCAAAAAGTAGTCAAGAATGTCTGGGATACATCCAGAATCCTTCTGACCTGAAAGTGATCTCTTTAGATTGAAGCTGAGTAGAAAAAGAAACAACCTTATGTTTTCAGGCTCTTTAAAACAAGAAATATTCAGACCTTTTAGGTGATTCTAGAATATGGGCTCTTTTTCTTCTTTCCTTTGCACTTTAAGCTTTCAATTCATATTGAAGAAAGACAGTGCCTGAAGAAAGCATTGTTCAGGGATAACCAAAATCATGGTGGGTTGAAACAAGAGCCACACAAGCATTGGGATGAATATCCCTTATATATAGTAAATCTACCTTCCAGTCTCATGAGGGGAACAACAAAAAAAAACCCGATGAGATACATTCCGTATGCTTAAGTTTACTTAACCAAAAATACCTTCAAAGGAGTCTATATCATAGTACCATGAAATCTCTAATTTTGTTTTTTAGTCCAATCAGAAATCACAGTGCCAATAACAAAAGGACACAGATTAAATTATTACTGTTTTAAGGTTCCCAAGGACAGTCAACAATTTCAATCATCCAACGTTCAGTGTGAAGACTAACTCGTACCCATACCACATCAGCCTTTGGAGAGACAAAGCACCGCGCCCCATCCACATTCATATTCGAGCTCCGGAATTGACCCAGATGGGCTCTCCTGTCCCTTTCATGAAGGTCTTCACGTGTGCTGGGAATTGCAGGGAAGAGGGAAAGGGTTACGAAGTCTGTCTCTTCCACTCCAAACACTAGAGAGAGACTGCAAGAGGAACTGATGGTTGTTAGGAAGCATTTCTTCAGGCCAGAACTGCCACTCTCTGTAAGGTCAATGGCATCCTCTTGCTTGTCACAAGTGAACTTACGCATCTCAGAGAACTTCTGCTGCTTGCTCTGGATCACAGAGGACCACACACCAGGCACATTTGCATGGCAACGTTCACTTCCATTGAAAAACGTTTCCTCCTGTCGGAGTCTTCAGCCTATTAAATCCAGCGCCAAACAAAAGTCTATTGGCCAGCGGGAAAGCAAAGACGCCTCTTGCATGACCCATTTTAATCAAGACAAATGAGAAAAGGAATTTGGACTTTGGTATTAGGACGCCAAAGCCAGATTCTTTCTCCTCCCTCTCAGCAACCAGAGAATGGGCCAGAAGACCGCCAGGTACCACGGATGCTCTCACACCCCGTGCCCCTGTGCACTCTGGGGTTCAAAAAGGAAGGCCCATTTCATTTTCTGGGTGTGGCCACACAGGAATATCTAGCTCCGTCGTGTGTGCTGTGCCCCCACTTAAGTCGTGCATAAACCTCTTCCAAGCTTGAAATGCCCACCCCAGTTTTGGAGAGAGCCTGGCACGTGGGTCCACTGTTTTTCTAAGAACTGCTCCACTCACTGAAACTTCATATTTTAAACCTTTGTCATTAATCATTCGACAGGTATAGGACCAATGCGACTAGCCAAATTATAAACAATGACTTGTCAAAGTCCAGACCTCTGACAGGAAGCAAAAAAAGAAAAACAAAAAAACCAACAATTTATCCCGTTCTCCAAAAGCAACAGAAAAGATCCAACCAACTCGAGAAAACTGACAGGCTAAATGTTACTCAAATGTAGTTAGACGGAATGGTCTTGAGATGTGGTTAGTTTTGATGATCTACTATTGCCAGGAGCAAGAAGGTTTATGTGAATTAGTCTGAAAAGCAGTTGTTGTACTTGGTAGGTTTTCATCAGGATTTAAATGGTCAATCTAAACATCTTGACCAATAGCTTAATATGGCTCAGCTCCTCTGAAATACAATTTGCAGATAAATCAACCTGACAGGTCGCAGTTTCTCAAAATTAAACACCATCCTGGAACTACAGGCTTTATTTGAATGAGTGTGGTGGAGTGCCCATCATTCTCAGCTTTTTTCCCAGGCTAAACGCTCAATTATGAAGTCATTCTTCTCCCTTCACTTAGCACTTGTTTGGAGTCAGGCTCTGTGAACGGCACTGAGAATGCAGAAGTAACCAAGGCACAGTCCTTTCTTCCAACAAGCATAAAGTCTACTTGGGGGTACAATCAAGTAAACCATCAGCTGCAAGATAGTCTAATGTTGTAAGTCCAGAGAACTGTGAACATAAGGCTCAGAACCATCTTTAGCCAAATTCAGGGTAGGTTTTCATGAAAATGTGAAGCTTAAGCAAAATCTTGAAGAACTCGTATAAGTTTACCAGATAGAGAAGGAAGAGGAAAATTATAGAAAAAGGGAACAGCATGTTTCAAAGAGGCATGGTGTCCTAGCAAACACAAAATGGACAAATAGCATGAGCAAGAAATGATCTTATGTTGCACACAGAGGTTTTGGAATTCTCGTAACTGCAGCATAATGTAGACAATCCAGGCCGATACAACAGCTATGTCCTCGGTCATAGAATTCTGAGCCTCAATTTTCTATCTTTAAAAGTTGGGAATATGGAGGAACCCCGGGACAGCTCAGTGGGTTAAGCACTCGCTTTGCAGCCCCAAGGACAGAGAACTGAATCCTAGCCCCGGCCTGTGCAGGTGCATATGCTGAGCTGGGTGTGCTTCCCATACAGGAGGCCCCCAGTTCAGTTCCCACCCCACGCGACCCACATCCACTTGTGTGGGATGAAACCATGTCAAAACTAACGATGTACAACTATAGAGACTGCTTTTGGCCCTCCCCATTCTCTCTCTCTTTCTCTCTCTCTCTCTCTCTCCCTTACCTTCTTTCAAACAATAAAATAAATCTTTTTTTTTTTAATGGGAATAATGATACCACCCTCACTGGACTATTAGAACAATAATTAAAAAAATAAATAAAACTAATACAGGTGAATTTGCTTTGTAAACTGACTGTTTTTCTTTATTCAGTAAACCTAAGATATTACTATTGCTTATTTTTTAAAAAGAGAGAGAAAATAGAGAGAAAGAGTTACTACCCAATTTACTTCCTCTCACTTACAAGGAAACTCTAGTTTCTATTTCATCTAGTCTTCTACGCTGACTGCAAAGGCTTTAGGCAAAACTCAATATCCCGTGAGTGACAATTCTGGGAAGATCCACCCTGTCCCTTGTTGACACAATATAAACAGACTTCCAGGAAGCATAGTCCTCCTTTGAACAGCCTTTCTATAATGTGGGCATCCATAGCTGAGGAGAGATGCCGCTGTCAGCTTTGGCTAGAACACAATTTCCTCTCATACGTGATTCTCATTCCTGCCAACCCTTCTCATTCTACCAAACTTTGAATTTATTTATTTATTCAATTAGCAACCACAAAAATAGAATGAGCACTTCCTCATTCACTATATTTTCTGAAACTTAAATTAGGACAGACATCCAAACAACCAAATGTACAGTTAGGTACAGCATGCTTGAAATTGAGCACACTGTGGATAATCTAATGTATATGACAGCTAGGGGACACTCATTCATCGATTCATTCAACAAAAACGTATTGACTCCTTAGCATGCTATGGGGCTACAAATGATAAACAAAAAATTACTACCATATTCACCCTCGTCACTTGCTATCTGGATTGGGAGACAGATATTAGTGAAATAATGACAGGTACAAGTAAACTGGCCACTGTGAGAAGTGAGATCACAACTATGATAATATAAATATCACAATATTTTAGTCAGGAAGGCCAAGAAATCTCTCCTCAGGAAGTAATGGTTCAGCTGAGATTTGAAGGTAACTAAGTAGACAGGACAGGAGATGCAGAAGGAAAGAACATGCAAAGGCACAGTGGCAGGCAAAGTAGTAGAGATCAAGAGAAAGCTGGAAGAGAACACTATGATAAAAATGCTAAAAAAGGAGCTTGGGGGAAAGCCGGGATGGCTCAGCAGGTTAAGTGCTCACTTTGCAGCCCCAGAAACCAAGGATTGAATCTGGCCCCTGCCCATGCGGACCCATATGCTGAACTGGGGTGTACTTCCCGTGCAGGAGGCCCTTAGTTTGGTTCTTGCCCCTACCTCCAGTTTGGCCTGTGGCTCGAGGGAGCATGCCTCCCATGAGGGAGGCCCCCAGCCTGGTTTCTGCCCTGTGGGGCCCCTGCCCACCTGTGTGGAACAAAACCATGTTGAAAACTGATGACGTACAACAATAGAAACTGCTCGGAGTTTTCCCCCTTCTCTCTGTCTCTATCTCTGTCAAAACAATAAAATAAATCTTTAAAAAAGGAAGGAAGGAAGGGAGGAAGGAAGGAAGGAAGAAAGGAAGGAAGGAAGTTGGTTGGATCCATGGAAGATCTAGTAGGAAATACTCAGCACTGAGTTATTAGACCAAGAGCAATAAGAAACCATTGAAAGGGTGAATAGAGGGATCAGACGTGACATCAATCCGACCTTGAGTGGCATAATGTTTGCCAGGAGAATTCGACATGTCACCATTAGCAACAAGTTGAGGGAAATCATACAAGGTAAACTTGTCAAAGTTAGGGATCTTTGCTTACTGAGGTACCCCAAATACCTAGAATAGTACAGTAGACTCTCAGTTAACTGGCACCAATGGGGCTTGGTAGGTGCCACATAAATTTAAGTAGACTCATCGTTAAATAAGACTCAAGTAACCGGCAATCTCAAGCAACCATTTGCCAGTTGCTTGAGACTACTGATTGCTTGAGTGCTGGTTAACACAGAGTCTACTGTACCTGGTTCATGGGAGGAACTCAATCAATATTTGTTGAATGAATAATGAGACAGGCCTTTGAGGAGCCAGAAGAAAATGCATCACTTCCAGAAATCAAGCAGGATGTAGGGAGGCAACATGTGAGCTGCATTTTGAAGATCAGATTGGATCAGGCCAGTAGATATGAAGATCAGTCAGTGTTTCCAAGGAGATATTCCAGAAAGAGACAGCTGTTTGAATAAAAGCAGGGCGGCCACTGGGGTACAGAGACAGGACAAGCAGTTCACTTTGGCTGAAACACGGGTGCATGAAGGGACATCATGCAAGGTAAATTGCAAAGGTAGGCTAAGGTTAAATACAATACTAGGAGGCTTGAATGCCAAAGTTATTTCCCAAGCGTCTCCATATGTCTTCTCTTGGCAGCTGGAGTTCCCAGTCATGGGAATGCTGTATGCTATAGCAGGAGGAGACAGGCTCCAGGAAATCCAACTCTTGAGAAGCAAGAACTCTACACTAATGTGATGATAGATTTTTTTGTTTGTTTTCATTTGGGAGTTCCAGCACAAGAGCCAGCCCTCCTCAGCATAGCCTCCAGGCAGCCACTGGACCATCTTCCCTGTATCTGACACATGGATCTCACCACCCCAGCCTGCACTGGCCTATCCTTTGGGGGGCAGAGAAGGGAATAGGAAACCAAACAAATGTTATCCGGAATTCCAGGCACCGGCTTGGAGAAGCACGTGCAACAGCTCAGTCATGCAGGACTTCTAAAGAGGTGCTTCTTCCGTGGAGACTACAGATTGTATCTACTTGCCACTATTTTATATATGCAACTGCACTTGGAGAAGTCAGAACTATTGGAATGAACTACTGATCACAAGAGTTATGAGTGTTAGTTGGAAGCAGGAATGAAATTCAAGATATGTTGCTTTGCTCTATGTGTGGGTGTATCTCATTCCTTTCCTGATTTGTAGATATTGGTTCACTATCATAGTCTAGAAGTCAAGGGCCCTAGATGGTAATCCTGAGTTGCCACAAACTAGGTTAAGACTTAGTTACTTAACTTTTCTGGGTTTCCCCATCCACTAAAAACAAAGTAGGGGAGTTAAGGGTGGAGAGGTAATAAGGGGCCCACTGTGTCTGGTATGTGCCAAAGTCCTTTGTTATGAAAGTTGCATTTGGGTGACACATGGTCTGGGGGAGCAGAAAGTGGGTGGTGTATGGAATCAGACCTGGCTTTGAGTTTCATTCCTGTGTTTGTCAACCATCTGTACTTCCAAGCTAGGCTCCGATGAGTGCTCATTCTGTGCCTATTTCAAATGCTTTACAGTATTAACTCAATCCATCCTTATAACTTGCCTCATGAGGGGAATTAGTCCATTTCACAAATGAGTAAACTAAGGCACAAAGATGACAACTTGCTCAGGGTAAAGAGAAGTGATCACAGAGCAAGACCACTCTTTACCACTCCACTAATCTACACCACAAAGAAGATGGCGAGTCCTGCATAGAACCTCTCTGTTAAGGTTTTATTTTTCCGTAATGCATATGAATAATAATACTAGAAATACACGCCACATGGGGTTGTTCTGAAAATTAAATGAGATGTTAGATTCGTAAGTGTTTCTTAAACTATATAAACATAAGTTGGAAAACACTTTAGTCAAATCGTAAGCTGGCATCAACAGCATGAATAATCACATCTACTGTGCGTGTAATGTGCTCCAGTGCATAAAGCGGGCATCTCCACTCCCACTTTTCAGAAAAGAAAACCAAGGCAGCCAGTAAGCACTGGTGCCAGCACCACTCTGGAGCATGTAGAGCACAGTCTGCCTGGATCCTACAGGCCAAACTCCCAGGATGCAATGCTGAAGCCCTCCCAGAAGGGCCAGGCATCTCAGCACAGAAGCCTGAGTCTGGCCAGATAGAGCAAGCCACTATGTGCCTACCACGTTTCTAGAACTCATGGATCTTCAAAACCCTCCGGGATGAGGGATGAGAAAGGCAAGGAGAGGCCCCCAATCTTACACCTAGGGAGGACAGATGTCCTCAGTGGCATTTGGAAGATGCTGTGCCTGCCTCTACAGTCACAGGAGGAGTTCTGCCTCGGGGACCTGCCACATGGTCACCAGCCATCTGGCATATCAAACCAAACACCCAATGGACTAGAATGACTGGCCAAGGTGGATCTGCCTCCCAGACCATGGTAAGCGGCAGCTATCAGCCCCACATGTTTAAGATAAGTAGATGACCTTTTACCAAATGGGGCTAAGGGCCAGGCACTGAGAGTAGGCTCAGGGGTTGTCCCTGGGGAGAAAGGGCACAGGGCTGTGGGCCTGGTGCAGAGGCCTGAGCCAGTTCTCCACATAACCCTGTCGAGAGGCCAATTTGGGGCAGGGTAAACATGACCAAGTCTTTGGAGCCAGATGGACTAAAGCATCCTGAATCCCGCCATGCTATTTACCAGCTTTGTGTCCTTGGGCAAGTGACTTACTAAACAAAACCTCAGTTTCCACATCTGTAAAACGGGGACAGTTCTACCAGTTTCACAGGGTTACTATGAGGACTGCCTGAGGTGATGTTATGTAAAGTTCCTGAAACACAGCAAGTGCCCAATAAATGCTCATCTTTATTTCCCTGCTGGGGAAGAATGATTCTTCCCTAACATTCACTCTCAATCAGAAGATAAGACAGTGACCAGAGCAACCTAAGAGAAAATACTAGCTTCCTCAAGGTCAAGATTAGTTGCTTAATACTTGTTTATTCACTCATTCATTCATTCAGCAAAGATTTACCGAGCACCTACTGTGTGCTGAGTACCATACTGAATATTTGGGAGAAATGAGACATGAAGCCTTGCCCTGTCACCCTCCCCACCCTATACATCCCCTCCCACTCCCTGCCAGACCTCGCAAAATAGACAAACAGTTCAGAAAGAACCATGTCCCTGCACAAAGGCAGGAGGCCATGGAGCAGAGCCATTCGTTCACTGAATCCTTGGTTCAGCCGCATCCAGGAAGGGCAGGAGTGTCCAGGAGCTCCGGAGTGTTCTATATGGAGAGAGGGGTGGAGCAAAAGCCACTCCCTTCACTCCTCCCCCAGCTCCAACCTTGCATGCACATAGGAGGTGCTTGTCAGGAAGACAGACCAGAGGCTGTGGCAGAGCTGACTGGGAAACATTGTGGGTAAGGCATGTGGGGACTAAAACAAAGACATGTATAACTCTGTGACCCTGGACTGGGGGGAGAGTCACAGTAGGAACCCAGAGCATGCTCAAAAAGCCCCCTGGAGACTAATCATGAACTTTTCTATCAAGTCCATTATAAGAGGTCTCAAAGGACATGGTAATGATAGGGTGTCAGACTGGTGGGAAGGGCTAGAGGTTTCTTTCTGATCTTTTTGCATGTGGACCTCAGTTGCATCTGTAATAACACTGTGATCTGTGTTCTGAGCTACGTCTGGCTAAGGCCCCGTCTCCCTGCAGGGCTGTGTTACGAAGCCCAGCAACACTCCTATCCTCAGCCGCCCATGTGCCCTCTTCTGGATGCAAATTCCAGGAGGACATGGACGAGAAGGAGTACAAGCGGAGCACCAGACCTGGGATGTTAAGTCTGCAGCCAAGAAGACGTGGGCCTGCGGGTGTGATCCCTGTTTTCAAACATTCGCTGTGCTGTAGAGAGGAGGACGAAGTAGGATGATAGCCCCGGGGACACCACGGGTAGATATCTTGGGAGTTCCCTGCAGCGTTTCCAGGGTTTAGCACAGTGCCTGGTCCAGAGGCCATCGTCAGTACAAGTGTGTTGGATTTTGTTGAATTGAATGGAGAACTTCTAGAAAGTCAGGCTGCTGATGGAATAGGATGAGTGAAAGGGACAGGATCAAGCCGAGCACTCCCTATGTCTCGAGCCGGGTGCCACACGGTGGGCCACAGAACCCTGAACCGGACAGACAGCCATCAAGCCTTCTCTCAGCCTGAGGTTCCTCACCCTGGACTCCAAGAGATAAATGGTTCCCATTCTCCAGGTGCTTTGGGCCTCACTGCTATTATTCTGCTCCTACCACTCACTACAAGCCAATGTAAGAACACACGTGGTTTGGGATCAAAGCTGCTGGGAGGGCTCCCATAGCACTCTGTGCTCAGCTGCTGATGGATCCCTTGAACTGCCAGGGAGGTCTGGGGAGTGACTGCCAGCTCTGAGGCAGGGCTCAGGCCCTCCATCCGGAGGAGGCTGCCTGTGGGGAGAGGGGCCTGCTCGCTCCCCAGCCTGCCTGCCAGCTTGGGCCCAAGAGGACTTCTTTCTCCTCTCCTTGTAGGCAAGTCAGGCTTGAGAGGAGAAAACAACCTCAACCTACACATCCATTCCTTTGAGCTCTCACTTCCCAGTCCAGAGTCCCGAGGAGGAAGTAGGTCTTTGAAAGTGCTTACCCATGTTTTCACCCAGAAAACAGCAAATAGAAAATAGCATCAGAGAGAATCTCTAAAGTTTCTCATTAGGGCCCCTTGGGATAAGGCAAGGCTAGTCCTTAAGGGGAGCAAAAATGGAAAATAGTTTGTTAGCTGCTGCTTCCAGGTCCGACACCCCAAAGTCAGCACAGAAATTGGCAAGGAGCTCTGAAAGAGGGCTCCCGCTATCGCTTGATACAAATCCCAGGTACAAATGTCATGCTGGGTGGTCAGGCTGGTAGAGTGTGTGATCAGAACATTCAGAGGCAATAATGTTGGGTAACAAGCATGAGCATGAAATGAGGATCTGACACACACTTTTAAAAAAAATCCTGGAATTAGAATGTGTTATAACTGCTCCTGCTCTGCTCTGTTTACTCAAGGATTTGATCTTTCCCTCCTCCCAATCTTCTGAATTTCGAGAAGGAAATGCTTTTAAATTTTATTTTCATAACGTATGCTCCAGCTGAGATTCCAAGGCTGTCATCAATGTTACCAAATGCAGGAAGAGTTGGGGAGAACATCTGTAGACGTATGAACAGGGGCTAAGGGAATAGGAGAAAGCCTGGCCACGTCGTCACCATTATGATACTAATCAGTTCCTTTTGAGTTTAAAGAATAGCAATAATTTTTCTTTTGGTGCATTTCTGTAAAGCAGCTTATTTGTGTGGAATACTAACCACCAAGAGAGAGAAAATTAGGAATTAGTCACCTTTGTTATTGAATGAATACATGTCCAATAGCCACCCTGGACTGGGGTGAGGCAGCCAAATGGAGCAGCAGGCCCACTGAGCCAGGCCTTAGGCAAAAAGGCAGTTACAGTCCAGCTATTCACGCACCTGCAGTGATGAGCACGGCAGGTGGCCAGCCTCCCTAAGCCTCAGGTGCCTTATCTGCAAACAGAGTGATGATTTCTCCCTGGCCTAAAGATCACTGTGGGAACCTCTTTGGAACCCTGTATATGAAGTGCCTTTGTCAGCTATGCTGCACCTTCTCCAGTGTGGGGCATGCCAAACATAAACAATGGAGTAAGTGGCAGTTGGCTTATAATAAGTACTGAAGGAGTGAGTTTTTGCAATATAACAGCTAGTCCTAGATTAGAAATTAAAGTTGGAGTCATTTTGAGTAACAAAGGTATGTAGAGAGTGATGATGATAAGAATAAGTCTAGGAAGTAGGGCCTGAATGCTGCTGAAATGCTTACAGTAAATGCCTTCCTTCATTCCTTGAGGACATTTTTTGGGGTGGCACTGGAGAAACTAAGGCACAGGTCCTCTGTGTGAAGGTGAGCCTAAAGTCGAGAGAACGGGCCAGGTGTTTACAGCAGCATGTACTGAGGGGTGGGTTAAGCCCAGAGGAGGGTACCTGACCCCCACTGGGTGGTCCAAGATGAAATCCCTTTGTTGTTGTTTTTAAGATATATTTTTATTGTTTTTGACAGAGGAAGAGAGGGGGATAAAGAGACAGAGAGAAGGGGGAGGGCCCAGAACGGTCTCCATAGTTGCACATCATTGGTTTTTCCACATAGTTTTATTCCACAGGTGGGCGAGGCTGCACAGGGCAGGAACTGGGCTGGGGTCTCACCCCAGTGAGAACTGAGCTGGGGGCACTCCCCAGTTCAGCATATGGGTCCACACGGGCCGGGGCCGGGATTCGATCCTCGGTCCCTGGGGCTGCAAAATGAGCGCTTAACCTGCTGAGCCATCCCAGCTTCCCCCGAAATGCCTTTGAAATAGATGTGCTGATTAGAATTCAAGGGTGCCCCCTCCCCAGCAGCAGAGTGACTCCCACTTCGCTTGTTCCAGAGGGCTCCAGGTGGCCTTTCCTTTCTGCCGCAGGTGTCAGAAGCCTGTGGGATCCGTTTGGTGTAATCCTGACTTGGCACCTGTCTCTCCAGTGCACTTGTCTTGCCCAGCCGTCGGCTGTGTCGATATTTTTGTTGCAAAGCTGTCAGTGTTTAGGAATAGGGACTACAGGCAGTGGGCCTGGTGGCTGCTGCTGCTGCTAACATCGGCCTGAGCTCTCGGGGCCCAATCGCCCTGGGAGATACTCATGCCCCCCCCCCCTGGGGCAGAGCCCAGGAGTGTCTGAGTAGCAGAGTCAAGTCCAAAGAACGCCTCCCCTATTGTTGGGGAGTGGCTCCTCCCAGCTGCTCCCTGTGTCATTTGGGCAAGGAGGATTAGGGTGTGCCCAGAGGTCGGCCAGGGGAATGTCCCGTTTCCCCAAACACGGCACACAATTATAACAGAGGGAGGTCACAGGGCACGCTCTTGTGAGCAAATAAAGCTGTTATGGAGAATAGGAAGCTAATGATTTATGTTGTTTCCCTCTAACCCCTTGCTTTCACAAAGCCCCATTACTCAGACCTAGAAACAAAAAAAGGCCTGAGTAAGCTGAGCCTCTCTCACACACAAGCCATGACACGATGACCTGTTCTGGGCCTTGTGCCTCCTCGGGAGAGTTCCCCACGGCCACTTCTGTGCTTCGTGGAAGCTCCTACTCAATCCACAAGGCCCCACTCAGACAGCACCTCCTGTCTGAAGTCTACCTAGCAGAGCTAACTGTGTTACTACACTGAGCCCTGAACTGCCAGAGACAGGGGTTTGAGCACATCTGATGTCACAGAAAGCAGTTCTTATAGCCACTACGAAAATGGGAAAGGATATTAGGTAAGCAATCAACAGTACCAGGCACCAAAGTAGTGCATTGTCCACACGCCACCCACCACTTTTGGTGATCATAAGCTATTTTAACACATTAAAGGTTTGGGAATTCTCCATATTTTACTCAAACTAAGCTTTTCCACACTCAGCTAGCCACAAGACAGATGTTTCCTTGACCTTCTTATAACACCCATCAAAAATCTGCAGAACATAACAACCAGAAACACTATCATAGGACATGTGCACCTCATAAAACTCCTATGAGATAAGCATTATTACCCCCACTTGAAAGATGATGAAATTGAGGAATCAAGTAAACTGCAAAAGCTTACCAGCCAAGTAGCAGAAGCTGAAATGAGAACCCAAGGCTTCCCATCCAAATCTAAATCTTTTCCCATTAAAACCAGATCGGTTACTGGAGAGGAGGTTCTGTTGTGGAGCAGAGGTCATCGTGGCCGCAAACCCTCCAACCCCACCTGTTCCCTCCATGTGCACCAAAGTAGCTTCAGGATTCGTTTCCTCTCCCTGCTAAGCTGGCAGCACAACACGATGAGAAGCATGGCCTACTACAGTATCAAAACTCCACAGGCTTCAAAACCCAACGCCAGCAATTTCTTAGAGGCCTTGTGCAACTGACATAAGCTGTTTGAGGGCCAGTTTCCTCATCCCTGAAATTATAACATAGAGATAAATGCCAACACTATGAGGTATTTGTGGCATAAGATGACACAGTGCATGGCACACAGTAGCCCTCTATACACCGCAGTTATTAGTGATATGCATTTTATTGTTACTTCCTTGAAACAGTGTGTGGAAAGCATTTTCCCATCCTATAAATTTAGGTATTGACATTTAGCTTCTATATCACTACTGTGAGAGGTAAGAGTTCACTCAGCAGGACAGTGAGCTTACGAAGGCCTAGGGACAATGAGTAGGTGATATTCTTGGACCTCAAAGCCTTGGGTCTCTCTTCAATGTCATTACTGCCCTTGCAGAGACTTCTTCCCCACCCCACAGCACCAACTTCCCACTCTACTAGCCTCTACGAGTTCTGTATTATTTTCTTTGCTTCCCTGAACTGCAAATGTCCTTTTGTGTGAATGTTTCCACTACCAGAATATCAGCTAATAGAGGCCCAGACACGTCTGCTCCCTCTCTCCGTAGCTCACCATCTGGCCCAGAACAGGTTTTACTGTGTATGGAATGGAAAAATGACTGTCAGAAAAATAAGAGTGAATAAGTGAAGGCATCACTGATTGATTCCATAAATGACAGTGTTTGCTGGAACCAGAATGGAAGAACACATTAGTCCCTTATCTTTTTTCCCAATTCCCAATTCCCAGTGTCCTTTTCTCTCCTCTTCTTCCCACTCCTTTTTTTTAACCTCCACTTTCCCTTCTACCTTCTCTCCTCAAAGACCCAACTGGAAAACCAGTGAGAGAGATGCATGTGAGATGGGTTGTTAGCTGTACTCATCAGCATGCATTCATGGAGCATCCCTCTGGAGTTCAGTAAGAACCGAGCCAACCTAGACTATCCATGAAGCACCTGAGGTGTATAAATAAAGAACAGAGAAACATGGGATTAAGTTAAACAAGGGATCCAACAGCCAATCAGAGAAAGAAGTGGGCCAGCCAGGTAGCTGCTGAGGACACCAATTGCATTAGTCAGAATGACAAATCTCAAAGACCTAACACTACAAAGGCTCCTTTCTTGGTCATGGCACATGTCTAATGCAGGTCAGCAGAGGGATTCATTCTATCCAGTCGTTCAGTGACCCTGTCTGGCAGTGGAATAAGCCATCATGTTTTGACACTCCTATCTTAACATGTGGCTTCAGGGTTCAGCACTACCAGGGAAGGGAGAGAGCAGAGGGCTCAGCCATGATTTTAAACACCTTGCCTAGAAATGACATGCATGATTTGTGCTCAGTGCCCAGTAGCTAGAACCAATCAAAGACCCATCTGACTGCAAGAAGATTGGAATGTGAGGTCCTCCCACAGGTTTGCTAAGGAAAGATGAGACTAAGGATTCACCCAGAAGTCTCCACCACGAATTTTTGAACATCACGGGAATAAATCAAAATATAGTGGCAGTGCCCTTGGGTTTCTAGTTCCATAGCTGTCACAATCGAACTTAATCTCCACTCTTATTGAAACAGAGAGCACCCTTGGTTAGAAATTTGGCAGCCACTACTCACTGGTGTCACTTTATGTCTGTTGGTTACTTTTATTATGAAGGTTGCTCAGCCCAACAATGGCCAGGCCACCAAGCTTGCGACCAGCCAGCTGACTCTGCTTGTGGAAGCTAGAGAACAATCTGAAAGCAAGTCATCCTACGGTCACACCATTTACTGGCAAAAAGTGATTTTATGTAATATTTAAATTTTAATCACTGTAGTAGGCCTCCCAAGAAGTGGTATGGCTCAAAAATCATACAAAAAGGTTAAGGAGACAATGAGAATGAGAAACAGAAAAGTGGGAAACATTTGCTGAAAGACAACCCAGGAAAAGCAACCTTTTAAACTCCTTTGAATGATATGATGTCACTCTTTTCTTGGCAGTTGTCTTTTTCCTTCCGAGTGAGAGTACTTACACTACCCAATGATGAGTGATGGTAAAACTGTGAACTGGCCAGTTACGCCAAACACACAAAAACGTTATTATTAGCATCAAAGCATGTAACTTAGTCCTTGAAATTTAAACATAAAGAAATTCAATTTAATAAAAGTCGGTTTCTCTCCTCTCCCACTAAAATACACGGTGAGCGAATGTATTTTAAACATTGATATGCATAAAGCCAAATTATCTGCATGAGACACCACTCACCTCTCAACCTCAGCTTGGCACAGACAGAATCAGCGCCAACTCTATATTCCTATAGGTAAAAGGAGGCATCTTGATGTGGACAAAGACATTGAACTTGTATACAACTCTGTATCTAAGTTGTGGCATGGCAAGTTACTGGTCAATTTGGATTATCTAGACTAGCAAATGGCAATAATAATGCTTATCTTGAAAGATTATTTGGCGAAATAAATAAGCTACTATACATGCGTATGTATATTTTCTAGCATGAGCCTTTCTGGTAGATCACAGGTGTACAGTGCCCCATCTCAGTAAACTAATGACTGTTTTATCAAGCAGGAGACTTGAACTGGAGGTGAGCAACATGAACATAAAGTGAGTCAATTCAACAAAACATGTCTCAGCTTCCTTTCTCCAAAATAGGGATGGTAACACCTGCTTCTGCCTTTGTAACAGAGCTATAGAGATGACGAAGTTACAGTATGAGAGAGACCTTTGAACTCTTAGAGAAGAGATACTAGAGAAATCCAAACTATTATTACCTATCTTTGCTGAGTAATAGGAGGGGATTTTCCCCACCAGGAAACAGCTCTCCGAGAATGCATACTGTCATATGAAGCAAACGGTACAGTGCTGACCTATTTGCCAATGTCAAACAGAATCTTGGCAATGCTTTTAATTAACCAAGTTCATCATTATGCTTAAGGACACAGCGTCAAGTGAACAGGGAAATAGCGAGGGAGCCTCCTGCATTCTGCGTGTGGGAGTGATTGAACAGGTTTGAGGCGCTGACTCGTCAGCAACAGAAAAGAATTAACCCAAACCGTCCTCTTCCATTTTCATGCTGTTCTGACATTCCTGGGATTTCCCGTTTTCTATTCCACCATCCCTGGGAGAGCCCTTCTCTACAAGGGAACACATATCCAAGGCCACTTTTCTTGGTGACTTATATTTGACATGTGGCCAACAAGCATTCCAATAGCTACTCTTTTAGAGCCAAAAATGAGACTTCATGCAAATAAAACCCAGCATTTTTCCTCCCACGGTAGGAGAAAAACATCCACGAGAACTTGAGTTTGAACTGAGTCAGGGTCCAAAGCTGGGAAAAGTGGTAGCGAACTGTCACACAGGTCCACAGCCTAAAGGAGGCAGCTCGTAAAACCTGCTTAGAAACCTTGTCAGTAAAACAAACTTTCTTTCTCTGAGACCAATCCCCCCTGCAAATACCATGCCAGATCCTTGCTGGAATTCTGAACAGTGAGCACACCACTGGGAACATCATGAGTGCCTGTCTTCAAAGAAACTGAAGTCTTTGCACACGCACTGTTTCATTCCCCCTCATGACGTATCTATAAGGAAGTCAAAAACAGTCCTTGTGTTTTACCCATTCTGCAGATTTCATGGGCTCCAACACTTGACTAGGGTAAAAGGACACATTTGTGGCAAAGCCCAGACCCCTGGGAAATTACTGCTTTCTGGTAGGTTCTTGTGTCATCATATGGTCACTCACTTATTCACATGCCAGGCAAATATTCATCGCGTGCTGACTCAGTGCCTGGCATGAAGCCATGTGCCAGGCCAGAGAACTGACCAAGGGAAAGTCCTGCCCCAGAGAAATGTACAGTCTAGGAGAAAGAGTCTGGGAAGCAAACGGACAATTACAAGAAGATACAAGAACCACAGGCACCATAACTGAGTGGGTAAGAGCATGCCACGCATAAGGGAGATCTGGGTTCAAATTCCTGCTCGGCCTCAAATGTGCAGTTTTCCGTAACACTTATCTTCTTCTAACATACTCTGTAATTTACCTGTCTACTGTTTATGCAGACACAAACACACACAAAGACACTGGAATATAAATTCTATGAGGATAGGGACTGTTTTAAGCTGTTTCTTCAGGGATGTGTCTCCAGGGCCTAAAACAGGTGCTGAATAAACCAACTGTTTAATGAATTCACTCACCCCTTTGAGCTTTAGCTCTTCATCCATAATATATCAGTTGACAAGAGCTATGGACAACACATACAAGTGCTCAGCACAGAGCCTAGGCCATAATAAACAAAGTGAATGGCCGTCATTCTTTTTATTTCTTTTTAAAGATTTATTTTTATTGTTTTGACACAAAGAGAGATACAGAGACAGAGACACAGAGAAGGGGGAAGTCCCAGAGCAGTCTCCATAGTTGCACATCATTGGTTTTTCCACATAGTTTCATTCCACAGGTGTGATTGGGGCTGCACAGGGCAGGAACTGGGCCAGGGTCCTCACCCCGGTGAGAACTGAACTGGGGGCACTCCCCAGTTCAGCATATGGGTCCACACGGGCTGGGGCCAGGACTCAATCCTCGGTCCTCGGGGCTGAAAAGTGAGCGCTCAACCCACTGAGCCATCCCAGCTTCCTCGACCATCATTCTTAAATATTGATGATCCAGTGGTCTCCCGTGCTAAGTGGGTGTGAATAAGCATTAACACTTTCTTGGGGATGTCAGGGGAGCCTGAGACACCGAGTCCTCAAGGACAGTGGTAGAAAGCTGCTAGAAGGAAACATTGTTTTAAGAGGAAAGAAAAAGGACTCAAGTCTGCAAGAAAGACAAGACCAAGGGTGAGGAGCCTTGACTGGCAGCCACCGTGCAGCCCTACTGCTCTAAAACACCGTCTTCTGTTTTGTTCACAGCTCTCAGTTCCTGTGCCCCTCTGCCCCCAGCCCATGCCAAGGACTTCTAGACGTCAGGGGTCACTTCTCCTGAACCGCTTTCAGCACAGAGCCAGAGTCCCCTCGTACCTCCTACACAAAGGCCTCTCCTCCAGGGCCTTGCCATGGGCTGGATTCTGTGTGCTCAGTACAAATCTAACGAGATGAGGCTGGCCATGTAGTGACTCCAACAAGTAAAACAAGAGGCTTTCCATGGGATGACACACCTCTGATTCAGTCTGCCCTGACAAAGCTGCAGATTAAGTTTCCTTGCCTAAAGCTGCAAGGAGACACATGACACCCTTTACTGGCTAGAGTGGAACACGCTTTATTAACCCGGCTTTAATTATATTCCACTTTGAGATTCAATAGTTTCGATTGCAACACCACATGAAACCAGGGTGAGCTGTACGTCGTGGGACTCCAGCCACAAACGAGATCGGGAAAGTGCCTCCAGGGCAGTGACCCGCTTCTGCCTGCCTGCCAGCCCGCAGTGAGCAGCCTGGAGCCCGTGCCCAGCTCCGGGGGAGTCCCAGAGATGGCCGTATCAGGGCAGGGCTGAGACGGCAGGCAGCTAGGTAACCTGAATGGGTCCCTAGTGACGAGAGAGGCCATGTCTCACTGTGAAAAGTAAGAAGGAAACGTGGCAGGATTTACACATCGCCTCAACTTGCCAGGGAAACCGTAAACACAACTATAACCACACAAATGAAATTCTTCTCCATCTGATCATCGCAATTTCTCTCTTCTCACCCTCAGTTCTAGAAAGAGGCAGAAAATAACTTTGTTCTTTTCAGTAGACAGATTATAATCAACCTTATCTGAGGCAAGAGAGCTAATCTGGCACTATTTTATTTCTTTTTTTTTTTGAGATCGAATTTTCTCCAAATATTTTGTCTGCCATCCTGTACTTTTCAAATAAGGTTCCTGCGGCTGCTGATTGGTCCAAGGGGTGAGTGTCTCCATTAGGACGCTAACAGCTGCAAGCGATTGAGCATTTACTAGGTACGAGGCGTGATGTTAAGGGTTTTATATGAATTATCTCGTTAAATCTTCACAATAGCTTTATGAGGTAGACACAGTATTTCAATTTTCTAGTTCCCACAATCAGAAAAGGGCAAAAGTGCAGCTTACACTCAAATTTCTATGAAGCCCAAGGCAGCACCGTTTCTGCTCCTCTCTCCTCTCCAACTGGCCTGCAGAATATGAAAAGACGGGGAGCATGCTGAAGTCACCTGGGTCCCCCAGTGCCCAGGAGAAGCCCTGGTACATAGGCCTCAGTGATGTTTGGTTAAAGAATTGGGTAATTTTAAAGAATCTTAAACAGGAAACAAAGGAGCTAGTAGGAAGCCAGCTCAGCCAGTAATGAGCCAAGCAGAATAGAGGCAGTCCCTCCCCCCTAGGTCTTAGCCTCCCCACTTGAACAATGAGGCAGTCAGATTAGATGGCCTCTGATGGTATTTGATTTAGGGTCTTACCTCAAGTTCACCTAGCCAGCCAGCATCCAAAGTCTGCATGACAATCCTATCTGCCTTCCCATCGCCCCCCTGAACTCAAATCCACACACAGACATGGGCCCTTGGTCTGACAGCCCCTTGGCCTGAGCCCTGGTGAGTCATTCATGAGGCCAGGCAGGTATGCAGGCATGCACATGACTTACTGCTAAAATCACAAGGCTGGCGACTATCGACCCAAGGGCAGATAGTTAGCACAACCAGGAACCAGGGTTCTTTTGGATCTCTCAAATGGGAAGGATGAGTTTTTGTGAGCTCAAGGGGTATCCTCCCTCAATCAGGAAGACATGAAATTGTTAAAAGACCCTTCCTGAACACAGGGGAGATGTCTGAAACTTAACCGTACTCATTTCATCGTGGTCACTCATACATTCAGTTCATTTTGCCACCTTCTGCAAATTGTTTCTTCAGTGCTGACCCTATAGCAAGTATGAGATGAGGCGAGACCATGAGGAGGGGAAAATTTAATTATTTTTACCTCAAGAGGCCACAGTCTTGTGAGAGTCAACTATCACCCAAGTTGGACTTTTAGGAGTGAATAAAAAAAGTACTAATTCTGACACGATAATGGGAGAGGAGGAAAGGAGGCTGGAAATTGGGAATAGTTTCTTAAAGGACATGACATCTGATTTACACTTTGATAAGGGAATGGGCTTTGACAGGTGGAAGTGAAGGAAGAATGTTTTATGAAAGAGAAATGGTTATCGAGTGTTAGTTGTCTCTCCATGACAGGCACATCTGTACACACACACGGGCTGTCCATATTCAGAATGTCCCTCTGCACACACCTGCACCCATTCAACTAGGTTTCCGTGGGCCCAGCCCCAGGAGTGCTCACTAGCCATTAGGACAACTGGTCACACGTCTCAGAATGGCAACACTGAAACACATGTCTCTGTTAAGTACAATTTAAACCATATGCTTCTGCCTGATTTCTGCCTAGTTCATCAAAATTGTCTTTCACATGTGAGTTTGGATAGCCAGAAGCTTTCCAAGATCTTTTTTTTTTTTTTCCTTTTGACATGTAGGAAGTTGTCTTGTTCCAAAGGGAAACATACTGAAATCGCAAAAGATTCCAGGCTGTTCTTGGGAAGACTTAGATGTGTGTAGATTCACGTACAAAGTCTGAAATGCTAGAGATTCTTCCACGTTGGGTTTATTGGTTCTCCACGGCTACGAACTGCTCTGTGCTTTCCTCTATTTTAATACTTATCAAAAAACTTCCTGTTAATGTATAATTTTATACTGTAATAAGGGGCCCTAGTGCAAGGGTCAGCAAACTAAAGCCTGTGGACCACATTTGGCCGCCCATCTATTTACATAAGACACGCAAGTTAAGACTGGCTTTTATGTTTTTAAATAGTTGAAAAAATTTAAAAATAATACTATTTTGTGATATGACCAAATTTGCAAATTTCCGTGTTCCTAAACGAAGCTTTACTACAACATAGCCATGCTCATTTATTTATATTTGTCTATGGCCACTTTTGCACCACAGGGGTAGAAGAGAATAGTAGTGACAAAGACTGTCTGACCCACAAAGCCTAAAATATTTACTAAAACATTTGCCAACACCTGCTCTAAGGTAATAGGATTCTCATGCTGAACTAGACAGAAGATTTTCTTTTATAGGTATCAATGCTGGCCAAAAACAAAATCAACTGAACATTCTCAGTAGTTTTTCTCTTCTAGGAGCTAAAGGATTCAATTTACCTTTGGGCCATACTACCCTTTGTCCTTTGTTCTTGAAAAATGAATCCAGTGGGCCCTTTAATTACCCAGATGTAAAAAATATATACCTTACCATTATATTTGAGAAAAATGAAATTGCCATTAATCTGAAAGTAAATGTTTATACTAAGAAGTAAAGAATTCTCTTTGGTATATAAGGTGGATGTTTGTTTTAGCATAGCTATGTCTCTACAGACTTCTTAGCTTCTCTAGAAAAAACTTGTCTTTCATTTTAATCTTCTCTAAGATTTTATATTATTGCGGGTTCTTAGGGAAGAATGTGTGTGGTGTGTATATGTGTTTCCTGGAATTTTTTCTTATGAGATTGAAAGTACAGACCTAAAAGGCTTCAGGAAAAATTAGGAAGACTGCCTTTAAGCTGAAGTGGAGAAGAGAGTGGCAATTTTTAAGGCATCTTGAACTAAACTACGGTGATATTTAAGATGAACAACAACCTAGGTTTTGTGGAATGATTATGTAAGTGTGCATTCAGATGTGATGGCTTTTTTGAGACCATGGGCCCAGGGGCATAATTTGACCTGAGAAGAATTGGTGTCTTTTCATACATTATTCTCAATGACAACATATGAGGGCTAAGGAGGCAAGATTGGTCAATGAGAGGAACACGGGGGAATAAAACTCTTTTCTCCCTCTGAGTGTTCATAAGATGAGGTCTAGATGCTGGTGAAGGATAGACACTGTAGGTCAGGGAGGCTCCCACACAGAAAGTAAAATGGTCTCTTTGAGACAGGTAGAATGGGCAGTGACCCTTCAGAGACCTACAAAGAGTGAGTTTGGACCTACGGTCCTTGAAAGCAGATGCAGGAAACAGCAGTTTTTGAATCTTTTCTACTTGTACTTACCTCCTATAATGCCCCACATTCAATAAAGTTGTGTTCAAACTTATCACCCAGGCTCAAGTGTGTGGTGATAAATTTAGAGAAAAGCTTGCTCCATACGTGGGTGCAGTAATAAAGAGGGGAGTAAGGCCTTCTCCTGAGACCAAGCTGCAGCATTGATCATCAGGTGAGGATGTCCACACCCAGCAGGGCCATGACTGGCACCAAGAGAAGTTCCACAGCTGACAAAGGGCTGATGACAAATGTACACCAGGAGCCTATTTACTTACACACTTCAGCCAATGTCCAAAAGAGACAGAGAACCAACTGAGAATGCTTCAAGGATGATGCATGTTGAACATCAAAGCTGACCAAGGCTCAAACCAATAGCAACTGGAGTTAAAGGGATGTGACCTCATTTTAAAGACACAGGTTGAAGAGGCCTGACTGTATCAAGTCACTTCTGACAGCCTCCACAAACTGTAAGCTCCTTAAGAATGGGTAATATTTCCACCCCCACACCATTATAATTTCTAAGTCAAAGCAGAATTTGAATACAATAAATTATCCAAAAGAAAGGTGTGGGGGTTATTCCCATGCATTCTTATTACAAAGACCCCCCCTCTCCACCCCGACTCAATCAAACTCAGGGGCTGGCTTTAACATAGTTATTGAAAGTTCTTTAGACAAATCATCTTATAGCTATTCCACTGAGAAAGAGACACTCTGACTAAAACTTATCTTGAGAAATCTGCTACAACAAAAGTGAAAGATTTATAATGGCATGTAGGCATATCTTAGGAGAACATCTTAATTACCCAGAAAGTATTAAGGATTACAAATAAAATAGTCTGCAGATATGACCTGTCTGTATGACTGTTAAATTGAATACTCTGAGAATTTTTTCAAGATTCGAGTTATATCAACACTCAATTGATTAGTCATTAGAAGCAATAGCCCATAACTTTTAGCTAGGTAGTTATAGCTTACATGCACACTGAATATAGAATCTCAGAATGTTCAAGTGATAAAGGTTAGACAGAACACCTAGACCACATTTGTCCAACCTGCAGCCTGTAGGCCCAAGTGACCCAGGACAGCTTTTAATGCAGCCCAACACAAATTCGTAAACTTTCTTAAAACATTATGCAATGTTTCTGTAATTAGTTTTAGCTCATCAACTATGGCTAGTGTTAGTGTATTTTACATGTGGCCCAAGGCAATTCTTCTTCTTCCAAAAGTTGGACACCCCTGCTCTAGACCAATACAAAGCTCACATTCTGCTCCTCACCTTTCTCATGCCTATGACAGACATCAACCAGCCCTCCTTTCTGATGAACATGACTTTGACTTCATAATCTAATCAGTAGGGGCCTCTGAGTCAGACACTTCAGGTAGTATAGCATCCAAGGAGCCAAAACGTGGTATTAGGAAGGTAAAAAAATTCTTAGATATTGCAATGGTTTGTGACCTTCCAAAGGGTAACAGTACATACATAGATATACAGTATATGCGTGGAATTGAAATTACATGGGTGTTTGGGGGTGGCTAGGTTTAAAAAAAAGTCTGAAAAAACTCCTTATGCAGTTAAGAACCCCCACTCTGGGCAATCACTATCAACCCCCTGAAGTTGGCACACAGAAGGGGAGTTATCTGCCATCCGGGGTAGTTCAAGCATCCATTTTACGTGTGGGGAAAGTGAATCCCAGACAGGTAAGAGAATTGTCCCAGATGAAATATACAGGAACTGGCCAAGCCAAGTCTTAAATGTTGACTTTCAATTAAGTTCCCAGTTCACTTCCCAATGTATCATGTTCTCATTACCAAGAGATAGCTTATTTTCCAATCTATTCCATTAAAATTACATTTCTTTATAAAGTAGACAGAAAGAAATAGTACAACATCTTAAAGGAAAACTAAATTGTTCATTCACAGAGTAAATGGTGTAGGGAAAACAGCACCACTAATGCAAATTCCAACGACACTTTACTGAGCAATGACTGATCAAGGACCTGTGCCATGTCTCAGGTTCCCTGTAAAAGTAGGCTAGATAATGTTAAAGGTCCTGTTCTGTCACACTGTGTAGATCCCCATCTTCTGTGTACATCAGTGAGTTGAGGAAATTGCAAAGAAAAAATATATATACACACAATCATTCCTGAATCATTCAAATTATTCAAAGTCAAAAGTAGGTTAAACTAAACTCCTCGGAATTGCTTACTTGTGAAATGGATATTATTGTTTTTTCTAAGTCATCCTTAAAAGAGGCCACATAGGCTAGACCACTTTTACAAACAGTTCTACAATAGTAAAAATCCCAGGGAGACTCTACCAAAGCCAAAGCAACAGACCCTGCATTCAGAGTATCATCCTTTCTGGCCAGAGTGGTGGCTGCCAAAACACAGACAAGGAGAGTTAATGACTAGAATTCACATGGAATAACTTAAGCTTATACTGGCATCCCAAGGAGACATCTGTGTTGACATCTTACTCTCTCCTTTCTCATCTTCCCTCACTGTTACCAGAGTGACCTCTCTGTAATGCCCGTCTCGGCATGTCATTCTCCCACTTCCATAGTCTCGATGACTCCCTGCTGTCTACAGGACCAGTCCAAACTCCCTGGCAAGGCACACATAGCTCTTCTCATACTGGCTTGGGTCTACCGCTCCTGCTTCCTTTTCTGATACCTCCCTCCTACATCCACATCTTTCCCTTTTGGTTCTATACTTTAGCCAAATTGAAGCACTAACTGCTCCTCAAGATAACCATGTCTTTTCTTAGCATTGTTTCTTTGTAGAAGCTGTACTCTTTCTAAGAGATCTAAAGCTGATATACCCTTATCCTTCAGAACCCAGATCAAATATCACCCATATTTGGAACGTTCCCTCATCCACCCTCAGGCAAGGTGGATGAGCTATACCTCATATTGGAGAACTTAGAGGTTCACACCATTGCTCATGCTAATAAGACCACAAACTTCCTTCAGACATGAGAGTATGTCTTCTTCATCTTTGCACGGGCAGCACATAGCAGGTATCCATTAGCTGTTACTAAGTGGATGAATAAATAAATATTGATTTATGGAACTGAACTAGCAGAACCACCTCTGATAGCCACGGGTCTACCAGAACTACCCAACTTCCAGTCAATGTCTACTCCTTAATTATGTAACTGTGGTATTCTGCAGTAGTTCACACAGGATGGGACATGATCGTTTTCAAATTATGTGTGAGAGAATTCTACATTCACACAATATTAAATAACACTGGCTTGCATGTTGGAAGACTTATTCTTTTTCCAATTCTATTTCAGTTCTTCTGATGATACAGAAGAAAAAGTCTCAGTTTGATGCCCTATGACTTCTACCCTTCTCTAAAAACATGCTAAAATTTCGCTTTTGAACAAAAACAGAGCAGGACTTAGGCTCAGAGATTTCAATGAGATTCAACATTTAGCATACCTAAACTATGAGGATACTGTTTCATACTTATTTTATAGTTAATTTCCAGTTACAGAAATTGATAATAGTTTATTTCATGTAGCCATATGAAGTGTTCTTGTTAAATATATTTATTTTATTTAAGTTTTTAAATGCATGAGGAAATAGGATAGGTACACTTGAGTATTGCAAAAACAGAGAGGATGGCATCCAAACTCTGTCTAGAACAGATAAAGTCTTAGACGGCAAAAGACGTGGGGGACTCACAGGTCCTCTGCTTTTGGGTAAGTTATTAACTCTTTAGAGAACTTTCCTAAAAATTAACACAGTACTCATATAGGTAATAATTGCAACATTTCCTATTCCATGCTGTTGTAAAAACCAAATGAAATAATATGTGTAGAAATGCCTCAGACATGTGTAGAGAGCAACATTGTGATCATCAAAGCAACCAGCCTCAACACAGCACACCATTCCTGCCCCTCCTGCCTCACCCAGGGTGGTTGAAACTGAACTTTATTGAATTCTAGTTGAAATACTCATATGTGTACATTGATTTAATCCTCCTCATTCCCAAAATCCTGTTAATGTGACCAAGGTCATTTTGAAAATAAGAAAATATCTCAGGAATAGTGTCATTAATTGATCAAAATATATGAGGAGTTTATGGCAGACATAGGGCACATACAGGCATTTGAGGAAATCGCTTACTTAACCTAGTCCACAAGTAAAAGAGAAGGCCACAGGGCCTGTCACAACATCAGCCCCCACACTGGGTGACAGAGACAAGAGGGCCCATTAGGTTGGGAGGCAGAATGGAGGGAAGTGCCAACCTCAAACACACAGATGATTTCTGGGAACTACAATAGTCCAGGCTATCAAGATGGAACTGAGGTTCTGGGACGGGGGTCTGTTGGGAGTCACCAGATTTATTTCTGACCTCCAGCTACATACAAAGAAAACAAAACACTAAGCAAAGACATAGCTGGACTACTTTGCTTAGGGTTTAGTCTGTTTCAAGTAACTCGGCCTCAAATGTAACAGACTAAGACTAAGAATCTAACCATTTCTTCCAAAACCTTTTCCAGAAAACTTCAACCAGGAATCTAAAGAATCTATGAATTTACAGAACTTGCAGGCTCTATGTCTACTTTAACCCCAGATCCTAGAGAAGCTCCATATAACTTGAGTTCATGGGAAGTTTAATACATGACACCAGCAGAATTGGTCTGCCCCAAAAGCCAATGATATCTGCAGCTCTATTACTAGGGACAGAATGTTTAAAGAAGATGAGAGGTAAATGGGTTTGCTCTGCTTTGCATGGATCAGGCTTCATTTCGGTCATTCACTCATGAGTCCATACATGCAAAAAAAAACTTTTAAATTATGTGTCTGCAATCCTTCCCATCCACTTCCCCTTTCCTCCACCCCAATAACAAAGAATTAAGCCTAAAATGGAAGAGAAGAGGAGAAATTAAGAGAGTCTGGCTGAGCTGATTTGGCAGGCTGCCTCAGAATTTTGATAGAAGAAGATAAGAGACTGAAGTGGAAGCAGAGAAAAATTAAAAAAGAGGAAAAATACGAATTGCATGTTTTTCTTTGAGTCAAAAAGTGAACCCTTTGGGGTTTTCAAATAACTTCATTAAAGATCTCAACTTCTTCTCAATTACTTTTGGTTTTGGACAAGGGCTTCTTTGAGTATGATATGAACCTCCCTGCTTTATCTGAGCTACAGATACAAGTACTTCAAAAGGGCAAACTGAAGGGTGTTCAAAGAATGGCTCAACTGGTAAAAGTCCTGAAGTGGTGTTGCAGGAAGAAAAGCTTCAAGAAATGGGCTATTTATCTAAAATAACATGAGACTTGGGGGAATAAGCTGAAGGGACTGATTTGTTATATGTGGCCCTGAAAGGTAGAATTGAAACAATCTGCAGAAACTACACAAGAAACAAAAATCTGCTCAATATTAGGAGAAATTTCTTTTTTAGCCACCAGTGCTGTGTAAAAACAAGAATGGGCTTCCTAGGCTGAAGAGAGTAGGGAAGAGTTGCCTGTCAAAGAAAGTGGCCAGACTGAGTTTGGAGAACCACTTCACTGGGACAATTCAAGCAAGAGGAAGCCAGGGGATGGGCCTTGGTTTAATGATCTTCCCAACAGATCCAAAAATTAGGATGGGGTAGGGGATTACTGCCTGAATTTTAAAGAACCCAAAGCATTAAGATCCATAGATACCCAACACCACACTTCAAATGCCAAGGGCATTTTTTCAAATAGAGTCCTCAAAAGGCATTCTCTTTTGTTAAATCAAAGATGTTCCTCTGTGTTCTTGCTAAGAAAAATTAGCAAATGACAACTATGCCTTGGCTGGCCTAATTCCCCTGCTTTAAGACTTTGTCCCAGATGTGGTTTGTCTCCTCCACAGTGATGGTTATACTTCTTCAGTCCGTTGGACCTTTGGCCTGAGGAAGATCTGAGGCCTGCCAGGTAGGCCTGGGCTGCAGCTGAAAAATCTTCATCTCACCTTGGATTAAATGCACACTCTCAAAGGACAAACTCTTGTCTCTCAAAGGTTTCTGCCTCAGCAATCTCATCTCAAATGGAGATTCAGTTTGAGCCAAACTCAAAGACTCCCCAGAGAAGACTATAGTCAGGAGTGAAGCTGCAGAAGCTGAAATCTCCAGAACTGCAGGAAGCAGTGGGTCTCCCCCATCCTCAGACTAACTCAGACAATAGCTGGCCGAGCATGACTCAGAAGACAGTTCTGTGCCTGTGAACAAAGCCCAGGCCTTTGGGCTGCATGATCATCAGGTCACATTCACACCAGTGAGCCAACAGGTGAGCTGCTCTGACTAGTACATCAGGTTGCTTTCTGGCCAGAATTTCTGCAGAGTCCGCTCCACACAGGAAAGGCAAGACATCTGAGTAAGACAAGAGCAGTAACCACAATGAGTCAACAACGGAGTGCGTAACTACGCACGTGAGCACCCACGATACCCTGGGCCCTGGGTGGGCTCAGGAGACCCCTAGATGGAGGCGAGAGGGCCTCTGCTCTTCAGGAGCTCACCGTGCACTGGGCAAAGCAGATACACCACCTCAAATGATCACACAGGGTGGTGACATCATCATGGAGATGGCTCCATTGCAGGAGCAGATGGAGAGCAGTGAAGAGTTCGTGAGGAGTTCTCATGGACATAACATCATCCAAGTAACAGCTCCCAGGCTGATCAAAGGAAATGGGGTGCTAATCAGAGGAAAACACATTAGCAGAGACATGGAGGCAAGACATCTGCTGTGGTTTTTGGGGGGTAATGAATGAATGAATGGAGGTTCACTTACATAATGAAGTAAAAATGAAACTCTATAGATGGTAATCCCCAAACTAAAAGTATTGGAGGAGGTAGACCTAACTCCTTCCACTGATGTAATACTGGTGAAAACTGATTGGCCTGCAAATGTAAATTTGGTTTTAGAGCAAATTATATCCGTCTGTTGATGCCTATAAGTACACAAGGGAAGTGAATACAAGCACTTGCTGGGTGGAGACTTCCACTTTGGAGATGGATTATAAAAGTGGTGAAGGTGGTTCTGAAAATGCTGGGAAAGTAGACAGGTCAGGCTGTTACATGGCAACATGACTTCTCCGGGTCTCTACAGGAACACTGAATAAATACATGAGAGATAACTGTCCATCAAAATGCAGCTGCCTCACTTCTCCTTGGACTTTGACAAGACGTAGCCACTTGCACTTCAGGCCAACAGGCCTGCTGGCTTCTGTCCAGGATAAGCACTGTCTGTAAAACTATCCCATCCCAACCTCCCAGGAGACTGCTAAAGGGGGCTTCCCACATTCCCTAACTTTTTCTCCTTATGAAGCTTAGAAAGAAAATCACATGACAGGTCACCAAATAAGCTGTCATGGACTTGGTCAAAGGAAAAACAATAAACAGAAGACTGTTTATTGTTTGAAGGACTCCTTCAAACACAGGTGGCACTGCCCTCCTCTTTTATCACCAGTTTTACCTGAGGGGCAACTGGATGGATACACATCTCTTTACATTTCATTTCTGAAGGTATTTGTGGATGGTTGTCTCTCTTGGAAGATCAAGAGAAGTGCTTTTAGAGAAATAGAACATACTGTAGATCAAGCTTGTTCAACCCATCATCCGAGGGCCACACACAACCCAGGACAACTTTGAATGTGGCCCAACACAAATTCATAAACTTTCTTAAAACATTCGGAGATTTTTTTTTTTTTTTTAGCTCATCAGCTATCATTAGTGTTTTTTTTTGCATGGCCCAAGACAATTCTTCTTCTTCCAATGTGGCCCAGGGAAGCCAAAACGATGGGACTCCCCTGCTGTAGAACAAGGGTAAAACAATAACTGGGCTTAACTTAGAGCTGCTGGATTTTTGTGTCATCGCAAGCATGTCACTGCATCTCTGGGTCTGTTTTCCAAATGATCTTCCAGATGATATTCCAGTTTATTTTGTGAGACTGTGATTTTCAGGTTGATTGATAGATTTCTTTAAACACTAAATTCAATCTCAAGATTCAGATAGAAATATTATTTACTCATTTACTCAATAAAAATTCTGAGCTCCTACTATTACCAGGAATTGTCCCAGACATTGCCTCAGATTTAATGAGTTTCCTCATCCTTTGTTCGAAAGAGAATTTGAGGCAGTTTGCAATAATAATTCAGTACAACAAATATCAAGTTTGAGAAAAATAAAGTGAAATCAGGCATTATCTAATCACATAACCATTTAATTGATCATATAGTCATAAATATTATATAAGGTCTTATTATCTAATCACATATAATCATCTAATTGATCATATAATCACTTATATAGCATTAGACCTTTCTCAGTTATTTGCTAGAGGTGGGTCACTAACTGATCTCTGAGCTTCCCAACAGCCAACGCAAAGAGTGAAACACAATCGATTCTATTTCCCAATTTTCTCTGTATATAAGATACAAATAGCATCAAAGTTATTTCCAATGCTGAGATCTGAATATTTAATATCAGCTTGACATAGTTAAATACCTCAAACTACAGAAACCTTAACTCAACAAACATTCACTCACACCTACTCTGTACCAGGCCTTGTGCCAGGTATTAAAACAAGGGAGATGAGTAAGATCTAGTCTGTGTTCTTCAGGTCTTTCTTAAGCATAAACTGCAGATCAGGACTCACAGGCTATCACTGCTCATTCCTCCCCATTCCTGAATATTCGTATGCTCCATCAAACCCCCATAAAGGAAGACATTAGGAAGCAACCATTTAGAACAAGGGTGTCCAACCTTTTGGCTTCCCTGGGCCACACTGGAAGAAGAATTGTCTTGGGCCACACATAAAATATACTAACACTAACGATAGCTGAGAAGCTAAAAAAAAAAAACTGCAAAAATATCTCATACTGTTTTAAGAAAGGTTATGAATTTCTGTTGGGTTGCATTCAAAGCCGTCCCGGACTGCATGGTGAGCTGTAAGCTGGACAAGCTTGTTAGAGGTCATCCTAGTTTAGGGGACATTCCAGCAGTGTGTTAAAGGTAGGGATACAGAGATGGGAACAAGAATGAAGGAGGTTGGGGAAGCCGGGATGGCTCAGTGGGTTGGGCGCTCACTTTGCAGCGCCAGGGACCGAGGATCGAATCCCGGCCCCGGCCCGTGTGGAACCATGTGCTGAACTGGGAGCTCCCCTAGTTTAGTTCTCTCTCTGTCTCTGCATCTCTATCTCTCTCTCTCTGTCAAAAAACAATTTAAAAATAAATTAATTTTTAAAAAATTAAAAAAAAAAAAAAAGAATGAAGGAGGGGGGCTTCTCTGTGGTTTGAAGATGCCCTCTCCCATCCCCAGTCATGGCTGGTCCAGAAGACATATCTGGAAAACAAGTACATGGAATATGTATGTTTTTCAGTGCTTTATCATCAGCAACTAATTTCTTCTGCAGTGAACTAAAATGCTACTATTGGCAAATGACAACAGTCAGTCCCAAAAGCAGTGGCAGGATCCCTCTGTCCTATCTGAGATATTGAGCTAATGCCAGGCCAAGGGACTCCATCCCTGCGCAACACGGTCACAATCCTCCTGGGTACACACAGCACTTGACTAAGAAAATGCACTGCTTTTAGAAGCACAGCGCTACAAATCCTTGGCTCATCGTTCTCATTTTCCCAGTGAGGAATCCCTTCAAAACCCACTGAAGAAAGTGAGTCATGGATTGGTCCAGTGAGTTACTAAGAATCCAGCAGAGCAAATCAGGGAGTCTTTTACCACACAGCTGGATCATATTCAGAATTTTAATCTCAGCCCCCTTGTAGCTTCCTGAGTATAGAGACCATGTTTTAAACATCTCATCTGTTGCAGAAAACTCAGAGGACTGCCCCGTGCCTGGAACATCACGAAGGGGCTTTCATTGTGTTGCTCTGATTGGGTTCTTAAAACCCAGGGGCAGATGGCTTCCATCGAGCACACATTATCAACACTGGGAACACACTGGAGCTTCCGGGAAGCCTTAACAAAAAGTACCCATGTCTGGGCCCCAACGCAGACCGAGGAAATCAGGAGGCCAGATGATTCTGATGTGCAAAGTGGGCTGAGAACCACCAATCTAGCTTCTCATAGAACTGATGTACGGCCTTTCTGCCTCAGGCTGGAGCCCAGTGTCACAATGATCTCCAAATTCATTGTTTTGGGAAGGTGAGTTCCAGTGAAATATCCCTGCCAAGGCTTCCACCACGGCAGTCCCAAGATTTTCAAAATGAAGAGCAGGATCCTTTTCCCTGTCGATGTTCATATACTGCCATCTAGTGGTGTCTTTGGCTTTTTTTCCGGAGGTGTGTCTGTTAAAGATGCAATTGGGCTGAGAGATGGCATGGGGTGTCAGAACCATATGATGTTTATTACCTGAATGCATTTTACTTGCAAAGTGTTCCATGATTTCTTCTCCGAGGTGTCTACAAGTCCTTGGTTTTGTCTGGATAGAGAGCTGAGGGTGGAATCTAACCCAGGCCCAAACTGAGGAGCTTTGCAGGTTCAAGTACCTGCATGCAAGCCCTGGCTCAGCAAGGTGCCAGTCGTGTGCCCTTGGCAACAGCATTTTATTTCTTGGTATCATTTGCTCATTTGAAAGACAGAAAAAAATAACCCTACCCTCTCCATGGCCAGGAAATTTTTATAATTAATGAAGTCACTAATGTGCAAATTTGTTGCAAATATCCACAATCATGAAAATACCGTAAATACACACACATACATAGGTACATACACACCACACAAACATAAATAGATATATTTATTGTTATGCAGGTTCTAACAACATAATTATGAGTAATATTAATAATTCATTGATTAGATATCTGGGAATTAACCCTATAATCCTGAAGATGACAAAATTCCTTTCAAGTGGGTGACTATGCCTTTTTCTGTATATGGATAAAATTCATATGCCACTGAACTTCAGTGAAGGCATACTATATTGACTGTTACCAAAGCAGAAAACCACTGAGATAAGGTCATGATGGACTTAGAGCAGTTACGAGGGGAAGACTTGGGGAGGACTCTAACCAGGAAATCTATGCATGGCCGTTCTGGCCAGGAAACTCCATGGGGACATCTCCAGCCCAGGGAGACTACATGAGAAAGCAAAGCAGGGAGCTGCGAAGCAGGAAACCCTGAGGAGCATTCGATCCACAGAAGTTGTGTGTGCAGTTCTAGCTGGGGATGGGCTGCTTGATAACGAGCACCTTAGAAGAGTTCTGCTGCTCTGAGATCCACATAGGTGTCTAGTCACGGCACACCTTACTGTTTTTTCAATAAATTGTATGAGGGAAACTACCGGGCAAGCTCGTGGTTGGCTTAATTGTCTGTGTTTCGCTGGTTACACTGGATCTAAAAGGCTAAGCAGTTTGAAGGGAGGACTTGGGGGGGGAGGGGCAGTTATAATTTAGTCAGAATAGCAGCAGGTCTCTAACACTGGTATTTGTATGAATCACCTGGAAGCAGAACAGAGATCCTGATCCCAGAGCTCTGGATGGAGCCGAAAATTTTCCATTTTTAACAGACACTTCCCAGGTACCCCACAGATGGCACCATGAGAAATCCTGGTCAAGAAGCCCCTTTTCCTCCAGACTATGGATGTTATAAAGCCACTGATTTTTATCCAGTGGGGTGAGGCACGAAGTACTGAGATGGCTTAGAGCTCAGAATGGGGAGCAAATTGCCCTAAATATACCTCTGAACAGGAAGAAAGGCCAGGTCAGCGAAACAAAGTAGCCAACAGTTGTGGCATCAAGCAGTTAGTGGAGGTCAGGATCAAAAGATGTCACCCAGCAGGTCACAAGACACAGCCAAGCACTGGCTGTTTGACATGCAATGTCTCTGAGTTCAGGAAGAACAGTTGTTACTGTCTTCATTGCACTGTTAAGATAGTTTACCCCCTTGTTATCTGCCATCCCACCACCAGGAAATGCTGCAGCAGCTTCCGGGGTCCCGTGGAGGGGCCTCAGGACCTTTACATGTGCTCTTTCCTAGACTGATTATTCTGTCTCTAGTCCTAGCCCCCACCCACCCGACCCCCACCCCCAAATCTGAATGACTCAGATCTAAAGACAACTCAAACATGTCTTTTCTTGCAAGAATCCAAATCAGAACCAATCATTGCTGAAATTTTGGAGCATTTGTTTAACAATTAATCATGGGCTAGGCTTGTTGCAAAGGTGTCATATATTATAATGATTACACAAGCTAGGTATAATCTAGAACAGAGGTCGGCACAACATGGCCCTCAGGCCAAGCAGTCACCCGTCTTTATAAATAAAGCTTTATTAGAATGTAGCCACACCCATTGTTTACATAGTGTCTTTGGCTGTGACAGAGTTGAGTGGATGAGTAGTTGCAGAAACTATATGGCCTACAAAGCTGAATATTTATTAGCTGGCTCTTTACAGAAAAAGTTTGCCAACCCTGGTCCAGAAAGAGGAGTAACACATGTAAGACAGTCCAGCAGGCATTCTGAATCCTTCTTAAAGAAATCATTTGAAGCCAGGTTCTTTGATTCCTAAACTCACGCACAATCATGTTTCCACTCTTTCTACTCTTCACATCTTGTCTGTATCCCATTTAAGGCATTTATCATCACTTCACTCATAAAGAGGCCATTCATTTATTCAACTAATTTTTATTGAGCTCCTGCCAATAAGATAGAATTCATGGCCTCCAAAATCTAACTACTAGAGCAATGACCTTTAAACTTTTCAGATTATTACCCTGTATCAGTAAAATGACTTTTGAACACGTAACCACAATGCAGGTATGTTTGCTAATCACGAAATATATACATGTACCACTGTACCGACATATTTGGCACAGTACAAAGTCTACAAAAAAATGTAGGTGTTAGTTCTACTTCTCCCATATTGAACACTGGAAACAATGAACTAGTAAATGTACAGGATACTGTGGAAAGTGCTAAGGAGACAAGTGAGCATGGCTTAGAGAAAAAAGAGGAACTAAACATGGGAATGGGGTATCAGAGGAAATACATTTGACCTGAGTCTTGAAAATGAGTAGGATATCATGAGGCAATGAAAGGGGAGAGGGTATGCCACACAAGGGAGACAGCTTGTCAAAGACACAGAGGTGAGAGAGAGCATGCTGTGTTCAGGGAAAAGGATACTGTTATCTGTAAAGGGGGAATAGAGGAAGATGAGGCAGCTCACAGGACTGATAGCAGACTTTGAAGGGCCTTGGGTATCAGGTTAACTCTAAACTTTAGCCTGAAAGCAAAGTCAAGATATTTAAGCACAGAATTGGCATTATTAGGTTTACGTTAGAAAGATCTCTCTGGAAGCTGGGTGAAAGAAGGATTAAAGCAGTTCACTAGAGGCAGGAAGGTTGGTTACACAGCATTCACTGAGCACTTATTGGTTCCAGTTATATAATCAGTCTCTTAATTAAAACTTGAGAACTCCTCAAAAGCAATGGGGACCATATTCATTTTTCTACTCTCCCCTTCCGCATCCAACATTGAGCTGATAAAAGCTGATTGCTGTTTGGTGAATTATCCTGAATTGACACTTTCTCCCATTGCAAGAATGAAATATCCCAGGGTGTAGTTTCGCTGCCTCTGGAAAACCATCATGGCCCCAGGGTCTGTACAGGAGATGGGGAGATAAAAGGACTTGAGGAGACATGACTCCATCCTAGAGGATCACGGGCCTCACGAAAGACCAGCACCGAGGCTGACTTGGCATTTGGAGAAACTGCTGAGGACACATGTCAGACCAGCCTGGCGGAGTCTGCATCTCCAGGCCATGACTAGATGAATCAGCGGGTGCCAGTCATCCCCCGGGCGATGTTGGGAGGCTGGGTACTGATGACTGCTAGGTGGTAAGGCACCAGATCACACATGTGTAAAGCCTGCCATGAAGTGCCTCCTGCCAGGGAAGTCAGGAGGGAGCCTGGCAGCTGTGAGTTGTCAGAAATAGGAATTCAAGAAGTGGCTCTTAACCCTCCACCTCTTCCTAGCTGAGTATGGAAGAGCAAAGGGCTTTCGAAGGGCCACAGAAAATGGGTTGTTCTGGGAAGAACAATCAAGCTTGAATGGAAAAATACTAAAACCCCAGTTCAGGGCATTAAGAAACCTAAGAGTAGAAAGAACAAAAACAAACAAACAAACAAACAATAAATAAAAACACAGACACTTAACCCTGGATCATCAGGTTCCTGGGCCTCCAAGGAAGTTAGCTGGCAGTCTAATGAAAATCACACTGGGGTTTGAAGAGGAAATTCTTCACATACTAAATAGCAGGAAAATGATTTCAAATACTCAGTTTAATATAATTCATCCTACTATTAGGTCAAAAAGAATGGAAAGATGTTTGAAAATTTTTTAATTAATTTAAAAAAAAAATACTTTAAAATAAGAGCAGAAGACTGCTCATTCAACGCTGGAAAATATGTATCTCAACCAAAACTCCATCATGTGTCTCAGGAAACCAATACAAAGAGCATTTCTACTAAAGTCAGAAGATAAGGAACTTCTTTGTCACCACAAAAAATATATTTATACTTATTTTGAAGTTACTAACCAACACAAAAAATAGATAAGATAAAGAAGTAATAAACGTAAGAACTGGAAAGGAAGAAATACAGTTATGAATACTTGCAGATAATATAATTATTTGCTTAGAAAATCCAAGAAAGGCAACTGGCAAATGTTTAGAAATGAGAGAATTTGTTAAGGTGGATGGGTACAAAATTAATATACTAAAACTAATAGCTATAATACGTGCAAACAATAGTAAATTAGGAGATATAATACAAGGAAATAACATTATTTACAATGTAAAGATAAAAGATCTAGGAATAAATAAGATCTGGATAAAGAAAACAGATATACTCATATAAGATCTAAATACAGAAAACTTTAAAATGCTACTAAGAGACCAAAGGAAAGCAAACAATTGGAAGGCATACTGTGTTCTTTGATAAGAACACTCAGTATCATAAAAAACATCAGTTCTCTTAAATCAATCTATAAATTTAACATACTTCCAATAAAAATACCAATGGGATTTTTTTAACCAAGCAAGCATAGACAAGCATACTGTAAATTTTACATAGTAAGTAAACAAGTAAGAATTTAAAAAAAAAAAAAAATGTCTGGGGAGAAAAAAAAAAGTTATCAGCAGGAACCAGCCCTACCAGATATTTGATGTTTGAAAAGCTATTAAAAATTAAAATGGTGTCCATGAGTCTGTTTCTTTGTTACTTCCAGTTTTATATTCCACCTGCAAGTGACAGTCATATGGTTCTTGATTTTTATTTTATTTTATTTTTTTTGTCTGACTTATCTTGCTTAATATGAGATGGTCTCAGGTCCATGGACACAGTCAATAGTTTAGTGGTTACCTGAGGGTAAGGGGGGAGGTGTAGGGGGGAAGGAGGGAGGAGGGCATCAAATGTATGGTGATAGAAGGAGAGCTGATTCTGGGTGGTGAGCGTGTAATGCAACACATAGACGATGTAATGTAGAATTGTACACCTGGAACCTATGTAATTGTTACTAACCAATGTCACCCCAATAAATTTAACAATTAAAAAAAAATAGTGTGAGGTAGGCTCAAAGACATATAGATCAAGCATGGAGTAGAAAGCTCAGTAACAGATATATATTATAATATATGTAGAAACAGGTAGCATTTCAAATCAAAGGGTAGGAGCAAATTATTCCATAAATGGTGTTTTGTCAAATGGGTAGCTACCTGGGGGGAAAAAAACGGAATCCATACTTCACATCTTACATGAAGATAAGTTCTAGACATGCCGGTATCAAAGTTTTAAACATGAGAGAATTAAAAAACACTAGGAGAATTGTGTATATTTTAAAGTGGGGGGAGAGGGTGCTCTAAATATGACAGAAAACACAAAACCGATAAATGAATCTATGTAAAAATGATTGACCTTCTAAGAAAAACAAAGGTGGAGAAGGTGTTTGTAACTCACAGCACAAATAAATGAATAATTTCCTTTAATTTATAAAGAACTTCTACAAATTAACAAGACAGAAGATGAACCGGTAGTTCTCTAAAAGGAAATGTGAATGCTTCCTAAACAATTGTTAAGGTGACTCAAAATCACTCATAATATAGAATGTAAATTAAAACCACAATGAGATATCACTTATCACCTATCATTACGGCAAAGATCAAAGTGTTTGGTAACATATCGTGTGGGCCAGAGTGCCTGCCCGGAAGGGCTGTAGGTCGCCCCCACAGCCGTGGAGAACAATGCGACATTATGCTTTATCCTTCAAAATACTTACGGTACATCCTTTAATCCAGCCATTCCACTTCTAAGAATTCATTCTACCTGTTTGAAATGAGATGTGTTCATTGCAATATTGTTTGTGCTAGCAAAATTTTGAAAACAATAGATCAATAGAGGATTGTTTGACTAAAGTCTAACATATCTATATGCTGTTATTTTTTAAGTTGCAGCAACTCCCTTTGTTCTAATATAATTTCTGGGATATATGTTCAGGTAAAAAAAAAACAAAAACCCCACAAGGTTTAAAAAATAGTAGGGAAAAGTAAAAAATATATATGGTTACACATGCATAAATTACCTCTGGAAAAAATACCCAAAAAGTAAAAAATATATATGGTTACACATGCATAAATTACCCCTGGAAAAAAATACCCAAAAAGGTGATAAGAAGGAGTACTTCTGTAGAAAGAATCAGGATGGCTAGAAAATAGGTGGGAGGAAAATTTATTTTTCACTGACTTTCCTTATGTACCTTTTAAATTTTGTAGCATAAGCACCACCTAATAAAAAAAAATAATGCCAATGTAATATTTTCACTATGTACCACTACCACCTCCTTCCTGGTGCTGAACCAATTTGTGGAACTGTGAATGGTCTGTCCAGGCAGAGATTCAAGGGATCTGGAGACTGAAAGGGTCTTACATCATCTAGTCCAGCCTCAGCTGTAACTCTCCAATCCTCTCTACAATCATGTAACTAATAATGTGGCCCGCAGACCAGCAGCGCCAGCCGCAGCTGGGAGCTTGTTAGAAATGCAAAACCTCAGGCTCCCCCGCAGACCTCCAGATTCAACTGCTTTAACAAGAACCCAGGTGGTTTCTGTGCACATTCAAGTCTAAGAAAGGACCCCCGTACTGTGCGCCTGTCACATCACTAGGGAAGGGACCCGGACAACGCTGTCTTCTGCATTCACCTATTCATCTTTATTAACATTACATACTGAGCACCAGTAACGTGCCGAAGGTCACAGAAGTAATTAAACTTCATTAATCCTCCCAATTGTTCTATAAGCCACCTCATCTCCCAAGGTGAGGAGCAGGTACCAACAGCAGTGTGAAAGACGATTATAAGCAGACACTTAAATTGCATACTATTTTCTTACAGTGAGAACATTACACCCTTTGCAAATCTTTTAATGCTTTTAATTATTTAAGAAGAAAGTCACAGTTTGGTGCTAGTGTGACTTTCATGGCTCTTTATGTTTTTTTATAATCCCCCCTCCTCTTTTCCCCTTAACAACTTGGACTCTCTCTTTCAAAAATTAAGTTATCCAGTTATTATAATGAACCTAAGCTATCTTCCTATAACTTCCACTTACTGGTTAAACTCTTACCTCTTGGGTCCACATACAGAACAGAACTGAGAAGGGAATTTACCCAATGAGGTTTTAAAATGTTCACCACTCGGACAATAAATGAGTAGTGATGATACAGAAATACAAAGGCAGATCACTAGAAAGCAATCAGTAGTTTAAAAACAAATCAAGTTTATTTTAGACCTGATCATCAAGTGGCCTTTCAAATCAGAAGTGCAAAAACTTTAATAAATGACAATAACTGAATAATAAACTGGGAAAATGTACACAAACAAGTATTAAATTAAAGGTTTAAATGTGAATAAAATATATAAGTAGACTCCATTAACCAGAACTCAATCAACCACCACTCTCAAAGCAGCCTGCAAATTCTTTTTGCTGGTTACTTGAGATTGTGCTGGATGCTTGAATGCCGATTAATGGAGAGTCTACTTACATTTATCCAGCATCTACCAATCCCCATGGGTGCGGGTTAACTGTGAGTCTACTATAGCAACATGTGTGCATTATCTTAGATACAGGAGGATATTCCTTAACACAGCACTCAAAGCACAATCTGAAAGAATAAAACTGATTGAAATTTTTTTAATCTCTATACATCCCAACCATCACAAAGTTAAAAGACAATTGCTGTCTGGGATAAAAAATCTGCAATATACATAATATCATGGCCATCCATAAAATACAAATCTTATCAATCAACAGGAAAATAAGGCCTCTAAGTTTTAAAATAAGCAGAGAAGAGCAAACAAGTTCAAAATATGAAATACAAATATTTTAAAAAATGAAAAAGTTTATCACTCTTAATTAACTAAATTCAACATAAAATACTATGATTATCAACTATAAAATTAGAAACTATTAAAGAGCATTAAACTTAGAGATGGGTGGATGTAGTGGAATGTGCATGATTATACACTGATGGCAGAAGTTTTAATTAGTATGGCTTCTTTTCAATTGCAATTTGGTTATTTGTGTTTTCTAAATTAAAAAAAGTTTACCATCATAAATCTAATTTCAGAAATTTAACTGTGGTAATAAAGGAAGGAAAAAGGGAAGGAGGTAGTGGAGGTGAGAGAAAAGTAGAGATGGAGGGAGGGAAGGAGGTGAAGTAAGGGAGGAAGAAAGAAAGGGAAGGAAAAAGAAAGAGGAGGAATTGCATCTAAATGTCCAACAACAGGGAATTAGTTGAATAAATTATGGTATGTCTGTCTAATGGAATATAATACAATCATTTAAAAGATGGTATAGTCGATTTATTAATAAGCAAAATGACAATATGTTACTGAGTGGGGGAAAGGTTTAAGAACATCACATTCAGAACAATCTCTGGTGTGTGTGTGAGTGTGTGTGAGAGAGAGGAAGAGAAATATCTGTGCAGGATATTTACTGCATTGCAATGATGGCAAAAACTATACAAATTTGAAGTAGCCTCAATTTCAAACAAAGCAGATTGGTTAAATTGCTTTAAGGTAGAAAGGGAGATTCATAATTTTGAATCTGTCTATAGTGCTTGATTTTTTTCCATGTACATTTATTACTATGTGTATACACAGGCTCAGTTTCTTATAGAAAAGAATATATGGGGAAAGTCAAGATGGCTCAGTGGATTAAGCGTTCTCCTTGCAGCGCTGGGGTCCAAGGATCGAGTCCCAGTCTCAGCTACAGCCCTTGTGGACCCAGGCAAGATTCCCATGTGGGAGCCTTCCTGCCTGGTTCCTGCCCTGCGCAGCCCCTGCACCTACCTGTGGAATGAAACTATGTCAAAAACTAATGGTATGCAACTATGGGGACTGCTCTGGGCCCTTCTCCTTCTGTCTGTCTCTCTGTCAAAAATGATAAAATAAATCTTATGTATATGTATATGTATATGTAAGGACAGACCCCAAAAAGCTAATAATTATCATTGTCTGTTGAGATTATATTTTTATCTTTTTGTTTACCTCTATTTTCCTGTTTTTCTATAGCTAACATACATTAATAATATAGTTAATATATTTAACCATTTCAAAATAACTGACCACATAGGGAAGATATGATAATAGTATATTTAAAAAGCAAAATGCAAAATTTTATATAAACCTTGACTTTTTTTTAGTATATATTTATATGTACATAAAAAAAATGATTGGAAGAAAATGTGAATAACAGAATTATCTGTCTATGGGTTTAATGGGAAGTTTTTATTTTCTTTTTTATACTCCCCCTGTTTACCACTGTTTTCCATATTCAATATTCACTACTTTATGATCAGAAAAAAACATTTTGAAAGAAAAAAGGAACTAACCTATCCCCATGTTGGAAGAAGTAGATTCGACAGGGTAGAGGACAGACACAGGATGTGAGGACTCTTGGCATTAACAGACAAAAGCAGGGATGGCTCAGCAGGTTGAGCACTCATTTTGCGGTCCTAGGGAATGAGGATCCAATCCTGGCCCTGGCCCATGCACACCCATATGCTGAACTGGGGTGTGCTTCTCATGTGGGAGACCCCCCAGCCCAGTTCTCACCCTGCATGGCCCCGCCAACCTGTATGGAACAAAACCATGTTGAAAAAAACTGAGGACATACAGCAATGGACACTGCTCTGGGCCCTCCCCCTTCTCTCTGTCTCTCTCTCTGTCTCTGTCAAAATCAATAAAATCTTTTTAAAAATACAGGCAAAAGTAAATGTCACAGCTGCCTTAGGCACAGCTGGCATTAATGTGGGAGGAGAGGGACAGAGGTTAAAGGGGTTTGCTGGATATGTACTCATGAGCTCTAGAATCTTGAAACTGGCGATTTTCTAGGTTACTTAATTAAATCCTGTAGTTGAACTCTGATCTTGCAGAGGCCTCTGTTGCTCCAGCTACATGGGGAGTGCTGACCTGGTCCTGCACGGATCAACATCCTTAGGGACAGGAAGAAAAGTAGATATCAGCATTGTGCACTAATGCACTCACCCGCTCCCTGGGGTGACACAGTTCCTTGAATATGTCCTCCAAACATTCACCCTCCTAATATATGCCGAGTGCTAAATATGGCGGATTCAGCCCCTATCACCTCTCCCAAACTCTGGCTCCTCTGCCTTCCCTCTACAGGACTTGCCTCAGCTGGGATGTGGGACAGAGTGGGACGTTTCTCCAGCAAAGCCTTCTCCCAGGACCTAGGACTCAAGGGCAATAATGACCCAGGTGTATTCTACAGAAGAGCATAGTGCTCATGCCCACAGCACCTGCCATGGAGGCAACCACTCACCTTCCATTGAGTTCCAGCTCAGTTCAGATGGGATGGAACACTCCCCGGCAACCAGCCTCAGACATTACTCACTCCCGCAACAGGTAGGTGGAAGGGAGTTTGCCACCGCAGTGTTTCCATGGGCTTTGGCACGCAAGGACATTCCATTAAACCCAAAGGGCAAAGAGAAATGAGGTATCCACTTTCAAAGGGAATCTATCTGTGGGTGGGCATGAAACAGTTAAATTGCAAAATACTAAAAGGATACCAAGTAGGCAATTTTCACCCCAGCTTCTGTAGCCCAGGGAGACATTTGCAAGTGAGAGCTGGGAAAGAGTTCTAGGTTGTGTTGGAAGGCATCTCATGTATTACAATGATCTATACCTAGATCTGTCCTTCTCCTACACTAGGAACTTCTTGAGAACATGGACTGTACCTTATTCCTCACTGTAGACCCCCCGGGCATCTAGCACAGAACATGGCCAATGAGTGAATTCATGAAACAGATGATGATGGAAGGAGAGGATACTCACCAGATCCCGACTCTAACTGCTTTTATTTCCCTAGCCTAACCATTTAACTGAAGTCCTCTTGAAGACAAAGTAGCAGTTAACATTGGCAACTGAAATAAACTAATCCCACCTATATATAATTTATGTTATTCAAATACATTGTTCATGAGGAAACTAAATTGCTTTACTTCATACCAAAATTTCAACTCACAAATGATCCTTTTGTTATATTGATAAAGTGACCTCCTCCCACTTTACCCCTGTTCCCAGGTGGGGGGAAGACAGAGGTCCCATTGAGAAGGGCCTAAACTGTGAGCATATCAGGGTTATCCCTGAACAAGCCGTATGAAAACACCTTTCATCAACAGGACTGGACCTGAACTACTTCTGAATAGTGAGAAGGGCCCTTTCTCCTATTCACATCCCTTACTCCAAAGGACATTCCAAGTCCTTGCTGATAGGACCACGGAGGAGAAAGCATTGCCTTCCGGTAGGGAAGCGCCTCCAGCCTAGATGATGACAGGGGCAATTTGCAGATGAGATTAGAGTAATCTTCTACACTAATATGCCTTTTGATTCATGTAGCAGTGGCTGAATCCTTGATCGGTTGGCTATTTCTTCATCCTCCGATTCACCCAGAGATGTTCTGGAGTTGTGCAATGGGCAGATTGCAATCACCTGCGTCCAGGGAGTGGCAGGGCAGTGAGCACAGTGAGTCAGAGACCACAACAAAGCCCTTCCTGGCATGTTGGGCCCACTTGGCAGACCCAGAGGATGTAAAATTGACAGCCAGACAAGGAGCATCTTTGTTATTTGTCAACAAATTGCGGTGACCATTGCAGAGTCTTGGCAACCTGACACAGGGAAGCCTCAGGGGAAGGAACGGGGGAGCAAGTAAATAAGATGATGGAAAACCCCATTCTCCAGGTGACCGACTGTCAGACAGGTGTGTCAACAGGATTTTTTTTATCTGACCCCAATGACCTATTTATCATGTTCAAGGCAATAGGAAGATGCTCCTTTCATTGCAGAGGGACCCTTAAACAGGTGTGAAAAATCAAATGGCCTTGAAATAAGAAGACTTACATATCTGGCTCTATTAACTACCAGCTGTGTGAGTTTGGCAAGTCATGTGACATCTGAGCCTCTATCTGGTTCTATATGTCTATAAAATGAAAGTAATACCAGCCTGCCTGACCTATAGAATTGTTGTAAATATCAAACAAGATAATGGAAATATGACAGTGTGTAGCTACAGAGTTCAGTGCCGGTAACATTTTTATCAACATTATTTTTGGTACTAAAAGACATCCAAAAATCAAATCCAGAGACCGGACAGACGCTGATTTGATTGTAATAGGTTCATCCAAACAAATACAGAAACTAATGTGGAACCATCAGGCTGTCTGCTGCTTGCTATACTCATATATTCTATTTCCAACATGCAAAAATTATAGAAAAATGTCACCTATACCCTCCCACTTGGGACTTAGCACTAGCCTATCTGTATAGTTTCACTCCTTGTGATAACTAAGCCTTAGGTTCGAATTTTCTTTCAGAGCACATTTCCTGTGCGCCTACTGCAGCCCAGGACCTTTGCTGGTCACTGGGCATACAAATACAACCTCAATATCACCTTTCCTGCTCATGGTGGAGTGGGGGAGAGAGACAAGTCACTGTTCAGGTTAGAGGAGCCTGTGACCCTCAGGTGAGGATATGAGGTAGGCAGCTCTGTGGGCAATCTGAGTTGGAGGAGAAAGATATGGGAGCTAAGAGCAGGGCCAAGAGAAAAGATGAGAGGAACATGGAAGAGTGAGGAGAGGAGAAGAGATGGGGTGTGGGTCAGATCCCTCAGAAACTTATAGTTGAAAAGCAGGAATCTAAGAACATAGGGCCAGAAATAGGAAGAGAACTAGAAGAAAGTAGCACCCAAAACACAGGCACAAGAGAATCTCAAGACTGAATGTGCTATGTTTAGCCCCAAAGTGGGACAGCATCCAAGTCCCCCTGGGCATGTCATGAAAAGAGACAAGTTGATGCCAACATGGCTGCAAATGAAAGATAAATTCACTTTGATCCTTGGGAAGTCACTCTTCTCACAGAGTCCATGAAGCGATATTCAATTCCTAGTGCATCATATCCTTGAAGAAGAATGTGGAGTCTGTTAACAATTCAGCATTAGTGCCTCTAAAGTAGGGATTTACCTATTGTCCAATTATACCTGTATTCAGTGGTCACTGCTTTACCATTACCCAACATTAGTTATAGTGATAATGTTTAATATATCACAGTGTTTTCTGGGTGCTGCCTCATTTGGTCTTCCTCAAAGTAACCCTCCAAGTGGTTAAGTGGTATCTCATCATCTGATAAAAATATACGCTACCTCTCAAGACAACCCATTCCACTTGCAAAGCATCTCTGTTAAAAAGTTTTATTGTTGAGCTAAAATCTTCCTTCCTGTGTAGTTTTCACATTGCCTCTGCTTTTCAGGGCAGACAAAGCTGGGTTATTTGAAGCTAAAGATGGTGTTCTCCCCTAGTCTTCTCTGTCTCTTCCCCTCTCCCTCCCTTTAATGGAAACATATCCATCACCTCTTTCAATCATGACTTCTGGGGCATTATTCTGAGACATTTCATCGTCCCTGATAGTGCTTCTCTGAACAGGGTTACATGGTTTAATGTTCTAGACCAGCATAGAGAAGACAGATGCTGCAGCTTTTTGGGTAACTGTGCAGCCCTGATCTGGAAATGCCTGTTGGATCTCCATGTGCTCTCTCCGCTCAGCTCCCCGAGTCCTCTCTAACCTCTCCGTCCCTGCATGCATGTTTAGAGAAGATTCATCCAGGTTTCCTGCTGCTCATGCCTTGGCCTTTCTCCCACCCCACTCTCCACCTCCATTTTGGAAAGGTGGGAGGAGAACTAACACGTGTTGACCACTTGCTAGGGGCCAGGTGCTGGGCCAGGTGCACTTTTGTGACTTCTAAGTTTCGTGACAGCTCTGTAGCACAGTCACTTGTTCAAAGTCACAAATAA